>JAHZMY010002442.1:0-38211 GCA_027743915.1 Seira sanloemensis | reverse complement strand
GATAAGGGATACCCTATTTTGCGAGACAAGATATCTCCGTTTTCCTCCTTACAAAATTAGCCATGTCACGATGAGTTTCTCCTATGATCACGATTCTACATAGATTCTTACCCCACATCCAAGGAGCCCTTAGGATGTACTTAAACTCCAGTTGATTCGAAAACTGGAAAAGTTTGCTAAAGCTGTTGGAATCCTAGCTTTCACCACCCCCTCTCGCATCCCGACTTGCTTCCATTCAATTTACATGATTTACTAGTCAGACGTGGAACGGGTGCAAGATTGTATCAATGTGTTCCTTAGTAAGTGTGCGCCATAGTATTTAGTTTAGAAAACGAAGATGAATATCAAACCGGATACTATTGTATCATTCACAGAGACCTACATTATTAAATATCTGAGCTGTATTTGCGGTATTAAGTATTTTCTCTCCTGAAGCATTACATAGTATCGGTTGGTTCACCATTTTCTGACAATTGTGCCCTACTTTGTGTAGGAATAATTCAAAAGAATGGAACTTGTATTACTAACTCAATCTCAAATTACATAACCGTTCTACTGAATAAAAACGCAATTAAAAAGGAGATCAATCGAAGGCCAAATTGGTTGGCAGAGTTGACTGCAGCGCTTCTCTTTGAAAACATAGGGACACGGTTACGTAACACAACAACGTCGCGGCTTTTAGGTTGTTAATTAATGCATTGCCAATTTCATACGCTATGACTCGATTATCAGACCGTGACATTCTGGACGCAAGAACGGCACACACCACTACCCGTTTCATGTAAGGATGAGGGGTTGAGACGTCTATTCAATACTTAATAGGTCGTTATAATAAGTGATTATGAGTGACTTTCGCTGCGAAAAAAAGTATTTTTAGATGACAATGAAAATGTTTTCCATATTTACATACCAAATAATTATGTTTTGATACACAAGATTCAAATACTTTGGTTGTTTTGGAATAATAAAATAGTGAATAGGGCCAAGGCTCAAGATGATTTGCATATGTAATCTGCGGTACAAATATTACAATGCAATTTTACTTTCACCTTGAGTGACTTTTAACGCTACATTTTACTCTTAATGTGGGGTAACGGATAAGTCTGTTAATCGATTTTATTTTCTTCTTCAGTTAGATCAAAAGTAACTATTGGGGCAAGAGTTCATATATGCATAAGCATCTTCTGTCTTTGTTTTATTACCTGTCCAAAACTCCAGTGAAAATTAATGGGAGTGGTGAAACTGAGACACGTCAAATTTTACGTTCTAAACATGACATAAGTTTCTCCTTGCTTTATCTTGTCTTCCATTTACCACAGCACAACTCTTTTCCCATTTGGCATGCCTGTTTGGAATTCTAAAATATATGTTCATAAGTACATAGGTGTACTATTACTCACATTAGATCGACGTCGTTGTCACTTTTCCGTATCAAGTGTAACCACGCAGTCTGACATTTACTTGTCAATGCAATGTTTAATTTTCCCTTTGAAACCAGTACATTTACATTAGCTTCCATGTGCAAAGTTTAAACCTTAGTAATTCACGAACTTGCTAGGCAAATGTCTGGACGGTTTAATTATTTGAAGAATACTTGTACTTACTACATACACAAACTACTTAAACATCACCTTTTCACAGAAATATAATGTACATAAAGTGTTGCTCCGCTTGAAAATGTGAAGAACTAATGCGGAAGAGACAAAATTCAGGGAATTCTTTAATTGAAGTATTAAAGCTTTTGCCCGAGAGGTAGAGTGGGTGAAAGCCCAAATGAATTCGTAGGCAGCAAAGGAAACTTGAAATGTAATATAGCGACTAGAATTGATGGAAAATACGAGTCAGACGATGAAAAGAGGTGACAGTTTTGTAAAGTGAAAGTAATTATTACGCTGCATTAATATTTAGCTAGTTTTGAAGTAGAGAAAACATTTCGATGCATACATTACCTCCGTCGTCAATCGGAAGCGAGGAAATGCGCCTTGAAGTAATTCTAACACAACTTTCTCCAGCATTGTTTGCAAAAGGCGAGCAGAGTTCTACGAAGAAACTTTGTATTAGCTCCGAATTCTCTTTTCCCGTCTGTGTGCAGTTGACACGAGTTGTTGATTGTTGATAAGAAAGTTGAAACTCTTGATATTGTACAAATATAACTCCAATATGCTCATCTCCGCCGCTGCCAGGGGATTCAATTTCAACGAATTTGGAAATCCGTTTCGCGAGAAACAGGATGACAGACAGAGCCCAAGCAAATATTATTGAAGTATGTTATAGGTAAGCATAATCTGGAACGCGTGGCTATTGTTGATGATGTGCACACCTTCGCAAAACATGCTCCACTGAGGCGGTTTATTTATTAACTTGGTTTATAATTGGCAAAAGAGTGAAAAAAAACTGAAATGTTTTTCGCACAGCTGCTTGGAAAACAAAATAATGAATTAAGATAAATCTGCAAAATTTGTCTGAGAATTTGAACTCTTGTTGGATTAGCAAAGCAGGAACATATATTTCTAAACTTTCTTGGAATGCTTCTTTTTCCTGTGGAGGAGGCAACAAATTAGCAAATGTAAGAGCGGAAGTTGTACAAGTGAACAATTCTTTTTAACGGAGTTGAAAAGTTTCCCTGATTGTTGTAACGGAAGGTTCACAGTGGAACATTTTGCGTCATTCTGTAGGTGTGTATTTAAAATGCTATTAGTCGGTCTACGTTAAATCAATCTCTTCCGTACTCTCACATTGACGCTTAATTTATGATGTAGTTCAACAACTCCGTGATATATTATGAAATCAGAGCAACTCAGGGTCGATAGGAATTGTTTCCTAAGACGCTTGTTTATTAATAACGAATATGATGAAATCTCCTCCGTACTGCAGAAAACGTTGCATAATTTATAAAACAGTCTGTAATGCTAGTAGGACGTTGAAGCTTACAACGTCGCTGCTCGTGAGCGCATAAAAATTCGACGTAGCTTTTTATTGTTTAAATATCAATGTTTAGGCAAGAGAAGAAGAAAAGACGGTTTTGATGTAAATCGTATTTCGTCTGTCGACAGTTTGCCCCAAAAATGAATGAATGAATTTGATATACGTACATACGAACCACAGATTACACGAGTTTGGTTATTTTGAGATTAACTTTACGACTTTGCAAGCGAATCTGAAAATGTCACTTTGAGCCTACTTTCATTTACCTGTTGACTTGCACGTGTATGCACTTAAATACATAAGTTAATTTATCTGTAGACGTACCCATTTAAATGATGGGAACGAATCACGGCGCCCCGCAAGGAACTTAATCTGGTCTCATCCATTGATGTTGACGCTGACAAAAATTTGTTATTTTTCCAGTTTACCTCTTTGGGGATAATCCAATGTTGTCTTACAATCGGTATTTACAGTATGTCTACATATGTATACATGCTTCTAAACGCACATTTTGTACGCTTTAATGTCAACTGGGGGACTAAAATATCAGATTAATAAATATGTCAAAAGCATAAGAATATGTCTTTAATTTTATTGTTCCTATCTTTAATTTACTTTTGCTTGGATATAGATAATCAGAACTGTGGTTAGGCAAACCAAATCAATCTTGAATTGTCAGTGTATGTCTTTCCAGATGGGTAGTAAACTTATGCCATGCGCCTAGTGCTCACGTTGCGTGGAAGAAATTCCTAGAACCCCTTGACGTTAATACAAAGTCTTGATTGTCGGTTCGAATTCTCCAATCTCTACAATATCATTATTTAAATATATATGTATTCCCATATCAAGCTTGGAGCAAAATGTTGAAGGTCTCTGTAATCCGACTACTGATACATATATAATATGCATACATATCATAATAACACAATATCGTTTCTCCATCAATACGAGATAATCTTACATACTTTTGGGTTCTACTTTAGAATTCACATTAAAAAGGAGGGCCAATACTTGGATGGAATGTCAGAAGGCTGAAAATATGTATGTAATAAGCTTTCTCATCACGTCAGTACTCAAATTCAATTGTGAATAGATAGATAGAATAGCTTTTGTATAATCCTTATCTTGTCCATCGCGACATTACTTATATAATCCGGTAACTAAATAACTCCTCCGCTCGACTAGTCCTCTCATTGACATGAGTTTTAAGCATACTGCTAATAATAGTAATACATAAAATAATTCCAGGTAATGTACTATTCTTCCTCCAGAGATATCTGTAACCAACAAAACAACTCCTGCAAAATGGAATGAAATGGGTTAGCTTTGTCATCCATCTAGATGTATGGAGCTTTATTCCCAAGTGCCAAGTACTTGTACTTAATTCTGGAACTCTTCAGATACGTTAAGCAATATATCTTGATGTACACAACGGCCGGCATCCTTCCATTAACCTTGTCTGCTGACTCGATGAGGAATATCGGCCATTCCGGACGCACTTCATTCGAATCTTTCAAGTGTGCGCGTAAACATGCCTTTCCACTCTCCGCCTTAAAAACTGATGTACATATGTAGTAAGCAGACACTTCTCGGATGCATTACCTGGGTTCTGAGTACCGCATGTTTTGTCGTTAAACTACTTCACCGATTTTTGGAAGCTTTCACTTATTTACCTAAAACGTTGAAGATGATGATACTTTAATGAAAAGGATTATCCTTATAAAAACAATAGTCCAATGTTCGGAGCAAAAACAGGGTCAGACCTTTGCATAGTATCTTATCCATCGCAACCAGCCCTTTTGAACCAAGAGTCTTGAAACGAGAAAGCTGAATTTAGGTAGGCTGAAAGGACAGTAGTAGAGGATGAGCAAGATAAGATGAGCAGCCATATTTTTTGAAACTGTGAGAAGCCCAATTTGGTGAACTGCGGAGGCCCAACTGACTGCCTCATATCCATCTTCTCCAATTCTTACTCTGGGTAATTTGATACTTACGTGTCTCAAATAAATGTATTTTAGGAGGGGCTGTCACTCGCGCACTCATTTTACAAACTTTTGTAAAAAAGAAGAGGGAAGTATTTCCCTTGAACAGGTGGAAAGTTTATTTAACAAAAAGAAATCCTCCCCTCGGGAAGCAAAAGTTCTATATTTGACAAGTCAAATAAATGTAAGAGGTCAATCATGATAAGTTTATTTAACAAAAAGAAATCCTCCCCTCGGGAAGCAAAAGTTCTATATTTGACAAGTCAAATAAATGTAAGAGGTCGATCATGAAAGAAAACAAAAAGTAGGCACAGAGTACAATCGACTTTCCAATTTGTGCTTCATTTAAAAATGACGTGGCTTACGTCTCCAAGCGACGGGTGTCAGTAGCTACTCGAGAAGGTCGCTGCTTGCGAGTTGTTACGTAAAACGTGTTTACTCAACCTTATTCGAATTCGGAGAAGTTCATGACGACTGCATTGCAGAAATTGAGAAATAGAGTGGTCCTACATAAAATTACTATTGATATCCTGATTCCCCCACACATTCCGAGGCTGCTACGAACATCATCCAGTACGAGGTGTTTATTAAATTGTGATTCTATTGACGTAGAAGCGCACCTTAAAATTGACGCAAGTAATTTCCTTGGTAAACCAATCAAATAATACAGGTACGCTGTGACTTCTCACAATTAAATTAATACATCTGTACGTATGTCGTATACGGTTTAGAGAAAATGTAAAGGAAATAATTTAGCACGAGCATGTATTACCACCCAACTTTAAACTACCACATCAGCATGTTCCCTTGAAACAAAGTTCTTGCATCTTTTGTCTAAATCGTGGTTATCTGTAACTGCCAGAGGGTGCAGTCCTCCAGAAATTGGTGAAGGCTGTATATCGATCTCTTTTTAGTTAGTGTTAGTGCGAGGGTTTGCGAGGAACCATTTGGCACCTTGAATCAAATATGAAGGAGTTCCTAGAGAGCCCCTTTGGATTTGTTACCTAATTAATTTGGAAAGCAACGGACTTCCTCTCTGTGGTCTTGCTGCTGTATGAATTTGAAAGCTGACTTTCTCTCTATCACACACAGAGTTCAGTCTGTGAGACCGCGCAAACCGCTGGGAAATGCAGACATGGAAGCCACAGGAAATTTCAGCATGCGTTCTTCTCTTACTCTGTGAATAATATGCGTTTATCTTTGCTGTGGTTTATGATCCAGTTTCTTCTTTAAACGTAAGTAGATAGATATGGCTAAATGTTGGATCTGAATTCAACTTTCTCCTGAAACATTGTTTACGTTTCTGTTAATACGGTCAACCACATTTGATTTTAAATATTTCTTGAGTTCCTCATCATGTTACGGCGTATTATATAAGTATGTGAGGCTGGTCGCGACCGACGATATACATTCCGGAAGTTATCCCGCTACATGTATCGACCTTCATCCCACATCCCACAAACGAGAAACTTTTTAAAGCGCTTCTGGAGCTACGACAACAGTCGTACATTACCCCATTTTTGGTAGCCGAAACCTGGTTATATACAAGTCCATCCATTGGCTATTCACAAAATTTACACAAATATTTGGAAGCGTAAATAAACATAGATTAGCTAAAAAATACTTTATTGCCCAATAAATAACACATAAATAGATGTTTGGATTCCAATACCAATATACATAAATTTGATTCTACGTATTTCAAAAACATCATCATGCATGATAAAAAATGCCATCAAGAGACATTTATAATCATATCACCTGCGAAAGTGCATCCTGCCAAACACCGAGATCTAGATTATTCAATTTTTCTTAATCAATATTTCATAAGCAACTAAAATCGTACATAAGAAATGTCCAATGTCACCATTCACAAATAAAGATAGATGCTTATTATTTTCGTTACAAAATCTACTACTGTTTTCTTCATTCGGGCCTAAAACAATATACTGATGTCTATGACCACCTTTCAAAAGACTATTTCTTCTCGTCTTTGAACCAGGGAGTTAGAAGACTGGTACAAACGAAATGAAAGTCGATGTGGATCTACATTATTCATACAGAATAATTCTTTTTGACGTTTTTTATGATTGATTTCCTTTGAAAAGGATGTATGTATATAGTTTGTGTCGAAATGTGTTTATTTGCTTTCATCACAACTTTCAAAAAAGTTTGAGCAGGAGGGTACTGCTCGAATTTCTTGTATCCTTCTTATTTTCACTTCAGCTTTTGATAAACAGCCCTGAACTCGTATGCGGGTACTTGAGACAAGGGCATCTCTTAAAATGGCAGTGATATTTTTAGGAATTTTCTGTAAATGTATTTATGTACGACAGAATCGATTCTTTGTCCATATTGAACGCATATATGTCGAACAACACCACGTCACTCAATGATACAGTCTTGAGAGCGTGTACAAAAACTGTTGATGGTCTCAGTGAGCAATACTCATTTTACTGAGAATGATGCCAGTACATTATTTGGGAGAAAAATCGCGCCTTAGCAAATAATATCGACGGATCAAATAACACTGCGTGAGAATACGTATAAACTTTCATGTTTGTGCACTCTCGTTTCGTGTGATTGAGATACTACAGATAAATGATTATTCTGTAGTACAAAAGCCTGAGTACACTGGATATTCCACGATCCTAAAGTAAAGTAGGTAAGTATACTTACTTCTCTGCAAATGGCAATTTCTTGGAGAGCTAACAATGCAGTCTTGGTGGTTTAAGTATATCAGCACCTTGTAAAGCTCGTCTTGTTCCATACAGTCAACATGTTGTGCAATGATCTTCGCAGTGAGAGTGGAAAAACAAACTGAGTGGCGTCCCAAAAAATAGTGGTAATAGTAATCGGAAGAAAAGAAAGTCATTTTGTTGTCTCATTCATTTCGACCCAATCAGTGTGCATTGTCTTGGAAAGAAGGACAAAGATGACTTTGAGCAAAACATTTCTACGTATTTTCTCTACCCTGTTTTTCCTCAAATGATCCTTAGGGGAAGGAAAGGAATAGAGTCACTTTCCAAAATGGATTATCAAATCAATCGCTGAAGGCTGAATTTGGCCTCCGTTGTAGTCATAATAGTAATTCTACACTTCCGCAGTAATCCTACTATGCCCAAGCCTATTTTTGCAGGCAACCAAAGCATATCAGCCCATTACTCACATTTTGGAACCACCATCTTCCAAGTGTACAAAGAAAAAATCTAATTCGAACACAGAAACGCTAATCTTACGTTTTATATTTTTTCCTAGCCTTTTCTTGCCTGGAAAATGTTGCCTTGTTTAAAGATACATACAGTAGTTCCAAGATACTTGAGGGTTGTAATGTCTACGCTTGAAAGTAAGCTTAAACAAAATTTGGTCACGCGTATGTATAGAATCTGAAAATTTGTCTTACAATTACGCAATTGCAGCTGGAGGTTCACAGGATATTGAGCTAATTAAATTTTTGCATACCACACATTGTTGTAAGTTTTTAGCTGGAAAGAAGAATAAGCTTGTGTGTAGACAAGTAGATGCACACAAGTAATTAATAATAAGCCTTCTTCTCCTTAATCCTTCCATTATTAATTCTTGCGGTTCATTCAATCGAATCGCTACTTGTGCTCGGTCATTGCGAGATCACTAGAAATCATGTGTCAAAATACGCTATGCTGTAAAAGAACTATTTTAACTGCGCACGTTACGCAAGATTTTCTTCTTCTGTCATTTCTGCGAGTTAGAGGGGACTTCGTGACTTGTTTTCGATCTCTTTCATTTGTTCAATTTGTGATCGTTTACGACTGAATGAGTTCAGGTTTCAGCCGACTGACTTGGGAAATGAAACCGTTTCCTGTAGCCTTTAATTAGCGTACATTCAAAATGTAAGCACTTCCTAGTCAAGTGGGTACTAATAGTGTACACGCTTGTAATTTCTAAGCTTCAAGCGCCTATAGCATGGATTTCGGTTGATATATCATTACAGAATTTTCTTATGAATCATGAAATACATTAGATCAAGGATCTTGCGAAATGAGGGAGAGAACTCCTCTACACCCCCCTAAATTTTGGAGTTTAGCATTTTGTGATAAAACTTTGACACTTAGGAGAGATAGTATTAAGGGACAACTGTTACAGTAGGGGGCATCTCTTTTGGGATTGTAAAGTTTCACTTATATGTGAAATAATAACTTTTGAGCGGAATTGAATGTGCGTTATATGTGAAATTTTCCGAAGAGTTTTTGTTGCTATTCCGCAATGGTTATCCTTGTTTATAGCACAGCAGTGGTAATATTGCCAATGAGATACTATTGCATCTCCCAATCCAAAATTCCTCGTCCAATTTTCTGGGTTCCAAGAACCATGCATTAGGTGAAGATAATCAGTGAGAGTAGAATCATTTCCTACATTTTTCATGGCGATTCATGTTTGAAGCCACCAAAAACGCATGAGCGGTTATACGTACCTTCCTGAAACTTACTGGGGCATATTATGCACAAATGCGATTTAGCTTTAAATAGTAAAGGCGAACTCGAAATTGAGGTTGGTTCTAACACGGGCTTCCCTGCGAACTCGAGTAGCGTTTCATCTGAACCACAGAAATTCTTTGAAATGCAGGTCTGATCTGGATTCAATTGCTGGTAAAGAGTCCTTTTATAATTCAACTTATGAAATTCGATTAGGCAGTAGTGTCACTATTCTGTTACGTTCCTTTGACGTTCCATGACCGTGTGCATTACATACGATTGAATTTGAATTGAGTTTCGCTTCAAAAGTGCTCTCAAAAAGATGCAGCTTTACATCGCATTTGAGTAAGTCTCTTTGTCATAACAATCCTTTTGCATGCATATGATTAATACTGTTTGTCATATTCAGCTTGAGAATAATTCGATGCGATACACCATTGCTTTTCTAGTCATTTCTATTTCTTCAAGAACGACAAGTTCGACACGAAAAAATCAAAGCAGAAAGAAATGCTATTTGCCACGATCATACCCAGAGCTCTGGATGGCGATGGAGATCTTCATGGCCAAGGCGCCTCTTGAGAAGAAAACACATCCAGTCTCGAGTAAAAAGTACATTTTGAAAAATAAATCTTCAACCATTTCTGTAATAAGCTCGTTCACAGTACAGCTCTACGGACGCGAGATACCACACGAGTTGACTTGAGATGAAAGCACTCAAAAGAAAGTCGAATCTACTTCATCGGATCGGTAAAACCAAATTGATGATGACAACGTGAAAACGGATTGCATCTGTCTGATCTCAAACGAATGCAAAAGACAAGTTTTCTACATTCCAAGTGAGACTAATAATATATTGCAAAATTCTTTTTTTGAAATTGCTGAAAGTATTTTTAAATGTCAGCAATGATTTGTAATGCAGATAGATTGTGGCTTCTAAAGTTGGCTACTGCTTCATCCTTTACAGCAGGCAGTCCAACCCACATTTGGCGATCTCACAAAATTGATGTATAAATGTGCCTTGGGGTCAACTTTTCCGACGGTCAATTAAATATGTATAATTTAAAAAGCATTCTACGTGCAGGCTAGAAGCGGCTAGAGGCGTGCTAGAATTTATTCGACAGGATATTAAATTTATATGAATTTGGTTTCTATAATTTTCCCAGAATCTGTTTCCTGTGAACTCTGGGTTTGGTTTGGGTTGCCAAAGGCAGCATTTACGCTACAGTTTTATGTATTTGCTCTACATGAATATTGATTAGTTCCACGATGCCGTAGACAGCGTGCTTGTTCTCAAATTTTTGACACTCAACTTTTTTGTAAATCAGGTACGTATTGAGAGCCCGACTATGACGTTTAGATGGATGGGAGTATTACGTGAGAAACAATGAAAAAGTGGATATGCAGAGGGGTACATGCATGACACTATCGTTATTAGGTTCCCTTCCTCGTGCCAAGTAAGCACTTTCTCACATGCTCTGCCAAGGTACGTAAAGAGCCACTCCATCTTTAAGCTATGGCAATTCCAATTGACTGAACTGATTATGCTCCATGGAGGATGGGGTACAGAGTTTGTCTAAAAAATCTTGATCGTTTGATTTTGAGGAAATTCTGATTGAGGTTTGGTTTGTATGTAAAAGATGCAACTTTCTTTGCGGTAAACGAAATTATGGCTCTGAACTACATCCATACTTTCCTTATATTTCTTGACGGTTCAGAAAGCTGATGGATGGATCTGTAAAACAATTATCAAATCTAGTTGAAGCTATAGGATGTAAGGAAAGCAAAAAATATTTCCATCTACGTAAAACTTGGCTTTAAATGTCAGTTTTTCTAATATTGCGTAATGCTTACAAATATATTTGTGTGTTTTTACATACATTAGAAATTTTCACCCATTGCAAATAGTTTTCCAAATTAAATTTGGTTTCCAAAATACCCGAACTCCATATTTAAACAGCCATTTGAGAAACTCTGATTGACTTTCTAAACCTTCTAAATGCCGAATGCACTAAAGTATTATGATACAATGTAACAAAATCTCTTGGAACATTTATAATATTCAATTTTTTCGTTTTATGGGGTCCATACTGGAAAATACCATAAATTACCTAATGCACTATTACGCTAGCACACGTACAGTGCAATTCAGTTTTTAAAAGCCTTTTTCCTAAAAAAAGTGTGAGTATATTTAGAGCATCGATTTGTATAAGTGATGTAAAGTTCTTTCCTGACTTGAATTTTACCGCTGGTTTACCAAGACAGTTGCAAGTTTTGGAGAATAAATAGTAAGTTTTAAAAAGAAGCTCAAAATTACCTACATCCCTTCATGTACTTTTGTGTGTCATATTGACGTCCGACCATGATACCCAGGTACGTTCAAACTTACGTCATATCATCCATCTCGTGTCGCTGAAACAAGTATGAATAATTCGTATTTCTTGACAAACTTGGCATTTTTTGTTCGCATTTTACTTACACTTATTTCTATTTGAAGCATAATCTGAGTAAGATGAATGGGCAAATTTTTTTATATCTTCAGTTTGCACGCAGATTTGTCTCAAGTTAGCAGAATGTCAAATTCTGAGGAGAGAAAGTCAAGAGTTGACTCGTCCCAACGTCTACGTACAACCCGTGTAGCAGGATTAGTGGGAACCTCAACACCGCCTTTTACTAAATTTGAACCAAATCTCCGTCTCTAGTCCTTACTTAGCCTGAGGTTCAGATTTCTCAAATTATAACCTGGATGATTTTAACATCGCTGAGAAATACTACGAAAGAATATGAAAAGATTTTGTAATATAACTTATACAAAAGGTGTTTTCTTTTGTAGTTACTGGATTTTTTAGCATTTCGCTATGTAAATATTTCTTTTGGAAGGGAAAACTTATACTTTCTCACGCTAGTTTCTTTCATATAAAAGCATGCAAGATTATTGACTTCCGTGGTTCACGTACGTAGTTGGTGTGTACGCAATACTTGTCGTGGCGCACAGGAATTGCCTCCAGCAGGCTCGTTTCTTCCGGAAATCGTCTTTCCGTGTTTTAAAATGATTGATATGAAAATAATGCTCTGCCGCGGATGTAAATAAGCCTATATTTGGAATCCTTTTGTGTAATATACGAAGGGCTTTGTGACAGCCTTTATGATTATGATGATGCTTTCAGAAGGTTACTGTCTTTTGCAAGTTTTGAGAACATTGACACACATTCAATTAGATAAAAACGTGTATCATCCCCTTTTCACAAATTGTGCTCTTGCAACTGAACATGCGACAAGCTAGATCATCTAATCCGAAGGTATTTATGTAAAGCTGGAAATAGAGAAAGCTATGTATGTGACGGGCTCGACTCTGAAACTAATATCAGGTGCTGGAGACTTACTTTCTATAGGAATATTGTGATTTTTCTTTTGATTATCATCACTTTACATGAGATTTGTAAAAACGTTGCATGTGAAGTCACGTTTTGCCTTCCGACAGCACCAAAAAGTGTCTGTCGCTACAGACATGCCAGTCCCAAATCTCTCAAAATAGTATACGCCACACGTGAACTCATTTATGGATAGGATATCCATGTTTTTGCTGTGAATATTTATGCAATGACAAGAAAGGCTGGGAAAGTTGATAGGCACATGAAAACTTCATGAAAGATAATACTATCAACGAGTTTCACCCGTCATTGATGTCAAAAGCTGGAGTGGGTGTTTATGTCTAGATAAATTTTTCATTCCGTCGGGGCAATGGCTGATATAGAAATTTGCAAACTTGAGACGTGAAAATTTGCCACTCCATTACTCATTTCTAGCCTTTGTAGTCACAATAGTTAAACCGTTTTACGACACATTTCAATGGTCGGAAGTTGTAACTTTCCGTTTCATATGCCGATGTACTCGTTAATGATTTGCTTGAGGCTATGTGATTTAAAGCAAAGCCGACTTCTACCCCATAATTCTACATTTGCAGGGAGGTGGAAGTATCAGACATCAAAGCCACCTTGTGTTTTCTTTTTTTTATATTTTTAATTTAGTAGCAGGGTCAGTGTCACTTAGTTATATTTCAAAAGAGGCAACCCGATGTAGACAGGCTTTTTATGCTAAAATTCCTACACCCTTTTTAAAAATACGTATAGATACCCACACGATTCTTTAATGTCAAAAACTACTGTGTATCTTGTCATATCATAGATACTTTTAAAACGGCGGATTTAAACAAATGCCTAACGAAATTTATTACACTACTAAAAAGTTTTTACAACTTTTACTACGTTTTTCTAGAAGCTGCAAACAAATCTTTTTGCTGTCATCTTGAAACGTCCAGTTGGAAAAGTTGTTAAATATTAACTGATGGAATAAATTTTTAACTTTCTCTGTCTCATGCTATTTACAAGCATAGCAAATTCAAGTTTTGAAATGCTAGCTTTTGGATTTACATTGCAAATGACACAATATTACTTTTGAAAACACCAAAAGATGACGAAGGCCAGATGAAATCATGTTTAAAAAATTTGCATGTCGGAGTGAAAGTCAGCAGATTTCTGTAAAAACCTATTTAAATATAAACGATAGACATACGTACGTTGAAAATTCCAGTTATAAAGCATGTAAATATTGCATACCTACATATCGCACGCACGCTTGTGTAACTTTCAAAGGAGAATGTCTAGTTTATTTTAAAAGTTGATGTGGGCCTGGAGAAAGCTAATCCTAAGGGATAGCTAAGAAAGACCATTATACATATCTTAACAAGCCATAGACTGGCGCTGCGTTTGGCAAAACCAAGGGGTTTCATCACCACTCATGGCTTATCCCCAGCTAAGCAAACGGAGATTATCTGCAGAGAAATTGCAAATGTTCAAATGATAGTCACAAAAGAGCAAAGGATTGACATGTCACTCATGGACTTTAACGACATGATATAAAGATGGCTTTGTTTTCTTTAGGGAATGAGGTAATTACGTAATGGTCTGTATTTTTTAGATATCATTGCTCACATATACGTATAGGTATGTATGTACCTTCTTAAGGCGACTATTTATTTTTGGATTCTTTCAGCCAAATTTTGCATTATTTCTAGTTGTTGTGGGTTGACGGGACAAGATGTATTTTAGAATACTGGCAAAGTATTCAGCAGTACCCTTTTACATAAAAATAGCTGCAAAATGACTATAAAAGAGCCTGGGAATTCGGAAATAAGGCTCACTGACAATCAGAAATGTAATCGGAAATAAGCTTTCGTTATTTTTAAAACTAGTAGATCCTCCAGGGGTGACTCCCCTTTATAGAAGGCTACCCAGGAATAATTTTGAACCAACAACAGCTTTTTCTCACAAAAGCCAAAAAGCGATCACGACAACAGCGCAAGGTCAAAGTGAAAAATACATATTTGTTTCCCCCGTTTCCACCTGTCCCTCCAAAAGTTTTCAAAACGCAAGCGTATCAGTCATCTACCTTCTTACATCTTTTGAATGATATTTAAAACGTCTCTCAACAACGCACCGTTAAAAAGTTTTAGCTCCAGCTGTTAGAGTAATAATAATATGGATTGATGGATAAGCAAACTAATGTAAAAGAAATTCGACATGGAAAAACGAAAACGGCGCATAAATGAATTATAAAAATACCATTTTAATAAATTTGTACTCTACTGAAAAAGTTTGTGGAAGTTAAAAATATTTATATGTCTCTGATTCCAAGTTGTACACTAGTATTAGAGCACGTTTCAAATCTTGATCCCATTACTCCAAACCGAGTTCTCTACATGTGCTCTCGTAAAATTCGTTGTAGAAAATGGATAGAGCGAGAAGATTTTTGATGACTGATCAAAATCAGCTATATGTGCATGTACGAAGCTGTGAGACAGTCCCGAAAACTGCTTGATCAACAACTACCAGTAATCCAGAGCCATGGCCAAGTAGACTTGCAGAGAACAATAAATTTCGCGCAAACTTTTACTCTAACTGTGAGAAACGTGGTAGAAGTTGATGCCGAGTACACACACAGGCTTTCATGCTGTCCTGTGAAAGTATGTGGGGCAATGGACAAAAAAGCGTGAGCACGTCTGAAGCAACTCTCAGCGGAAGGAAAAGAACCTAGTCTTCCGTCAATTCTTTATCCTTGGCTGGTGCCTGAGTCCAGTAAATCTTTTGTCTGAAGTATGGCGGAGAGTGTGCAAGACTAGTAGAAAATATCAATTTAGGACCCAATTGTAATCTAATGGCGCAACTTTAGAATTTATTGAAATTTTCCCACCACTAATGCATGCTCTGTCCTGAATACAAACTAGTTTTTGATGTGCAGTCTTAGGTAGTTAGTATTGACTAAGGTGAAATTTTTACAATTTCATTTGTTCGAAAAAAACTGGAGGAACTTAAAAGCACTAAACTTTTTCCATCGGAACCCATCTCACAATACGAATTGTCCAGCTTTCTTACCCTGGGAAAGATTCCAATCCTACTCTTTTCATAATACAAATGAATATATCTGAATGAGATCAAGTGACGTTAGCTGAGTAATCATCAATCATTCAACAAATTCAAGGCCCTTGAAATATGTTTGTTTATATCATGCTGATAAAGTTTTTGACATTACGTTATCTTGAGAAGACTTTCCCTCAATTCGAACCTCTCATAGGTTGTCCTTCTTTTGGATGCCCTTCACAGAAAGTTGTACAGTTATTTGATCTATAAGCGGGATTACTTGGTCACCGTTATTATCCATTGATAATTCAAATTCTACTGGCGACTGAAACGAGAGAGAGAGAGAGAGAAAACTTTCATCCAAGTTATTATCACCAAACACGATTGTTCCAGTAAGAATGTCAAAGAAGTTGGAACGTGTGTTTGTTCTTATTCTTTTTTACCCAGAAAAAAAGTTTATTAGTCCGAGAGAACGAAATAAATAAAAAGTAAGGATAGCCCTGATACAAAGCCAGTGAAAACTCTGGTAATCAGGAAACGTGCTGGAAATACGAACACGACAAATACTGACTTTTTGCTACTAGTTTGAGCATAGAAAAATTGAGGGGATGAGAGAAGGAGGCGTGTTTACTTCTCCAAGCTGGAAGACACTGTCGCTTAATAAACAATCGATCCATTAATTAGGTAGAAGCCTTTTAGGAACTGCTTAGGTATTAATTTCTGTCGTAGGAGTAAGGTGAAAGTCCTCTCATGCATTTAAGTGGCGTTTTGCTTATTTTATTACAACGGTCTCGATTCAACACTTTAAAAATTTCACTGCGGCTTCCCTTCCCTTTTCTCACGGTATGTACTTATTAATGATTTGGGTCTATTTACAGGATTTCATGCCTTCCCTTTATCTACACAACGTGTGAGGAATCCTCAAAGTCAAATGTTGCATGCCAACCTGGGGAAAAGTCAATTTGGATTTGTGGCCCACTCAAGCTCACTTCATCGTCGGTACTCAAACAAAAGAACGAAGAGTTGGAGCACTTTGGTAGACGAAGAGGAAATGAAAAGTCCTAACTAAATTCTTTGTCAACTTCAGCTGCCACTTAAGGATCAGCAAGCAGTGTTGTCATCAATGGACGACTAATGAAAATACTTGTGAGGCTTGAGATAGGACAAACTCTCAAGTTAAAATATCAATTTATTGTGTAACCCCTTCACAACGGAGTGAAAACAGCAAAGGCGTAATTTGAAAAGCTTCCAAGAAATTTGAGCGAAAACAGTTGTATACAAATAATGAAACATTGCCAACTTATTTAACTACTATACAAGAGTATATTTCACCGAAACCAAATACAAAATTCTTCAACACCACCAACATTCATTCGTTTAAGTGTGTATGTGTGGTGATTTTGAGAAAGCAAGTTTCTGTTTTAATCTCATCCCTTCAAAAGGATGGCCTCCTTCTGGTTTCAATCCTTTACACTTGTCCTTTATGCAAAGCATGAAACGAAAGTAAAAAAGCAGGAGTTTTGTGTAGGGAGCAACCAGTGAAAGTCAATATCGCTTTAACATTTAGGGGAAGAGCTCAAGAAACTGCTTTTCCATTCCATCAAACTCTTTGAACCTTTCCAGGAACACCAAACAAATTGAATAAGGGGATACCACTAGTGCTCATCCGCTCAGCTTGAACTTTGACAAGCATTTGCATGAAAACTGACCAAGCAGAAAGTATTTTTCGTCTGATGTGGCCCTAATCTTAAACGAATCTTTGCTCTACATTTTCTCGTCTTTTTTGAGTGAAATCATTCGTTTTCTCAGAAAAAAATTTCAAACAAAAGTTAGTAGAATGATGTCACTTTAACCAATGGTATACACGTAAGCTAATTGAATGCGTGAAAAACGAGCAATTAAATATTTACAGAATACGAGATCAGTGCGCCGTTGAAGAGCTTTCCTCAATTGCAAAGATCTGTTCTTTCGCTGACATCAGCTAGCAGTGGTTAACAGTGGTTAATCAAGGACCATTCAATATTTTTTGAGCTCTAGTAAAATGCGCAGCAGAAAATAGGGCACACAGGCCTACTTTTTCATGCACTTTGTTCCTTTCTGCGTTGTTACAAATGGAAGAGAACGCAACGGAGCAGCTAAACCTGGCAGACATGGTCTCTCCACAATACACAACCCTCGATATATTCTGGATCTCACTTTTCTCCATTATGTTAACTATGGCCGTCATTGGAAATACCTTGGTCATCTGGATTGTGCTGGGTAAGATTTTCAACTTTTCCATGTAATAAAACGTATTTTTTAAGGACTAACACCTGCTGATTAATTCCCAGCGGGAATCGCTCATCTTCAAAGAACATAGTAACAAAAACAGTCTGAGCTATTGAATTCAAGGTGAAAATTTTTTTTGTATAAAAGGAAACCAAATACTCGCATTATTTTATCATTTTGTGAGTAAAAAATCACGATAAGATTATGAAATAATATTAATTTTTGAAATTGGTTACCTCGAAACATATGCATCTATACAAAAGAATACGTGACAACCACGAAACTTTCTACCATTGTCAATCGCAAAATTTTACTCTGTGACAAGTCTTTCAATTTACTTCCCACAAAATTCATTCAATTTTCCAAAACCTACAATCAAAACCAGTTATTGCCTTTAATTTTTAATTAGGTCGTAAAATAAATTGAAGAAATATACGCGATAGCAATTTATTCGAAAAGCTTTTAAAGAATGAGCGATAACATTTTATTTCCAACAACAATTTCAACTTACAGAGAAATTTTTTCTCATAAAACGTTTATCATGAGTTTGCTTTCTTTTACCTTTCTTGGCCCGACGAAGGAAAAACAGATGGGTATAAATTAGAAACCGTAAAAACTGTAGTCATTTTCGGAAGACAAGAACATTTATCACATTTTGGCCAGTTATGTTCATCTCGGCCTCCCATGAATCGTTTTGCCATTAGTCATTGGCCTTAATATTCGAACATGCACACAGCTGAATAATTGAGGCATTTTGGGTTATGCTAGCTCTACCTGTTCTCATAAACCTATGACTAATGGAGCACGCAAAATTATAAGTCGAAGAACAAACTTTCCATGAACAGCTAGATGCCTCAACCCCAACTGTAGCCAATGCTCAAAGAAGTAGGTAAAGATGCTCATAGGAGCCCCTTCAATGCATATTCCACTTTCCCTTCGTTAAACCTGGAGATATGTTCTTGTCATTCATTAAACCTGTGTACCTGCTCAAGTTGACAGACCAAAATGAGAAAAGTATAATAGATGAAGTTGAGTTAGTATGGAATAGAGATCTCTAAAAGACACTGAGTTGAGTAAGCGTGTGGCAGGAAGACAAACGCAAAATGCTAATAACATTTATGAATTTATGTTTAAGACATGACAAGGGCCTTTTTCCTTAATTCGTATTATTTTTAATAGAAGAAGAAACCCCGTCGTTTCTCTAAACCTTTTCTCAGCCAACTCTAAATAAGACAATCCAATTTTCATAGAAACTCGAATAAAAAGTCCTGAGAAGCTGCTGACATCTTTCTGTTCATGAACCTTGTATCATTAAGAAGATTGTAAGATTTAAGAAGAGTATATCCGTAATAAAAAAATCCCCGGAGCCAACCGTCGGTTTCTGTCGGCAAGAGTTTTTCCTTCCTGATTAAATTGGTTGTTTTGAAGTAGGTAGTATAAGAGGCTGATTCAAAACTAATAAGCTTACATAAAATACCTTTTAAAAACTTTCCATTCTGATTTACAGCTCACAGGCGAATGAGAACTGTGACGAACTACTTTCTCCTCAATTTATCCGTGGCAGATTTAACCATGGCCGTATTGAATGGAGCACCAAATTTCTTTTACATGCTTCGCAAGTAAGTTTTACACAATATAAGTACATTTTATGTGTGGGATGCATACAAAGATTCTATTTTCCCTATGAATGCACATACCCCAGGATTAAATTAGTGCTAGGATATGGGACGGAATTTGAAATGCTCTTTTTTCTACAGTGACTGGATCTTCGGAGAAATTCTTTGCGTAGTTAATAATTTTGTGGCCAACTTCACCGTCGCTTCGTGTGTTTTCACAATGATGGCAATTTCAATTGACAGGTTTGTCCTCATTTAAATTTGCTTATTTAATCACATTTTCTAGTTAAGTACATTCTATGCTATTTTGGAACGCCGAAAAGCTCGCCGAACGCTGTAAACGAAATAATTGTGAACCAAGCTTTGAAGCTAGATTTAGCTACAAAATGTTAAGCTGGACTTTGTCTTTCAAAATGAATGGCTTAGTAAGACGCTTTGCTTTCGATTGTAAACTTTTAGCCCATAAATTGATCAATCATAAATAAAAAGGACCTCGATTACTCTTTAATTTCAATTCAAAGAAAAAAGTGTCTAGGACACATTTTAAACATATACTATGTATCTCTCCCACGACTAAATGAAAAGCTTTGTAGAAGCTCTTTGCACCCTTTCCGAGAATCCAAAAGACGCAGACGCCCCATTTTTTTCAATATAATTCTGTACGGTTTGTTAACCCAGAAAAAGTACACTTTTATCTGAGCAATCTATCTGCTAGCATTTGCCGCAAATTTACTCGTTGAAATCACATTTGAACCTATTTACAATTACAATTTACCAGAAAATCGTCTACTGCTCAAGTGTTTACCAATCTGAATATGTATGTATGTGCAACCACAATGCTCTTCTAATGAGACCTTGTTTTCAACTAAATGTTATTTGCGTGGCTCGAATGAAACGATTACTTCAGATACATACCTATGCGTAGGTACAATGTATTTTGCCTGCTCCTCTCAATCTCTCATAAAAAACCAGCGAGCTCTTTGCACGCGAAGAATTAATAATAATTTATTTGTTGACGATTGCTAATGGGATTATGTATAAACTACGTTCGCACCTAATCTTCAAAAAAAATATTGCACCGGAGTGCTTTACTTTAATTATAGCCTAATGTTTAACTTTCTACAAGAAGCTCTCTTTGAACTTTTAAGGTCTACTTTTTGGTTGCTCTAGTTTCAGCGATTATCACTTCAGTTTTATTACTTATCAGTTATGGGCGCGAAATCCTTTCAGCTTAAAAGCGCGGTGAGTCGTTCAGAGCTAGAGAAATATTGAAGGTACTGCCGCGTTGGACATGGTAAATGTCATTTTCTTGCAGGGTTTTGAAACTTTCACTGGGCCATTTTTACTCAAGTTTGACTTCTTACACGTCTTAACATACCATGTAAACTGTCAAACTGAAACAAGCCAATTGTAATCCAAGTGGGGGAAGGTGACCTACGCAAAAATTCACATATGTATCATCCCAATATCGCAATGACATTACGTCCGTCTCTGATTTCTTGTGCTATTGACAACTTATGTACATACATCGCGTCACGCTATACTGTGCATTAGACGCCAATGCATTTCTGTATTTCTGTGCCGTAAAAATGACCTAAATATTGGAATATTCTTAAAATGGTTCAATTAAGTATTGAACTCGGCAAAAAAGTTTAGAAGGGTAAAAAGCGAATTATGTATTACTGGGATTACATGCAACGTCTGCGCCATATTTCATATTTATCATATAGACTGCATTTATTTTTTTCGTACTGTAGGTGTAACCAATATTTGATGACATAACGTCCCTTTTATATTATAAAAATGTTCAGATGGAATGCGGTAATGCGTCCCCTGGAGCCACGAATGAAAAAGCGATCCGCGTGGAAAGCCATCTTCGCAATCTGGATTTCGAGCGCTCTCCTCGCCTCACCTGCTCTCCTCTACTCGAAGACGATTTTCTACGCAACCCACACCCGCAGCTGCATGGTAATTTGGCCGGACGGGAAAATGCCAGACGAGTCAGTCTACGATTTATCGTGAGTCAACAAAAACCTATATCCATATTATTACCTGGTGACATGATTGCCCGTCTCATTGCCAAGTGCATTAATAAATGCTAAAAATGAGTTGAATCGAATGGTTTGCAGGTACAACGTGTGCTTGCTGATAATTACGTACATTGTCCCCATGACATCAATGGCAATTTGCTATGGCTCGATGTCGTGGGAGCTTTGGGGCCATACTCACATAGGCGAAGTGACGGAACGGCAACGGAACTCGATGATTTCCAAGAGAAAGGTAGAAAAAATGGTAAATGCTCTTTTCTGCTGCGGCAGTGCTGTGTTGTTCTTTGTCTCCTTTGCTTTGTACTCGTGCTTCTCTAGAGCGTCCGCTAACTAGATTCTTCTACGTAGCTAATTGAGCCGCGAGGTAAGTAAAACAAAAGTACGTACATATGTACCTACACCTCTACATCCTCTCGTTCCTTATGTAGCAGAGACTCGGAGAAAAGCTGCTTTGTGAGCTTATCGGCGCGTAGTTTGAGCTATGTGTCCGTCCAACTGTCATGCTTTATTGTAACGGTGACGAAGCCCTAACATGCCAATAGGCGCATTTCTATACTTATGCGTAGCAACTGCGCTATATTCAGAAAGTCGAATAGTTTATATTTAAAAATTTGTCATTTTGGTTTCTGTGATCATGTGGAACATTGGGGTAAAATATGCTGTTGAAGCGAAGTTAGAGCCTTTATTGGTCAAATAGAACTTTCATCTGGAATATGTTTTATCCAGTTAAGATTGCAAATCTGTTTTGATATTACTTTACTATTTTTGACAAGTTTCATCTACCTGAGGCAACGTCACCAGGTACAACGGTGAAAGATGAATTTGGCTCAAACCAGTCAAGCTTCCCACGGCTTTCAAAGTAGAACAATGGATGAATCTTGTTCTCGCCAATAGACTTTAATGACCTTCGTGGAATTACGCTTATTAATCTAAAATCTCTGTCGTTATGCGTAGGTGGATGTAATGTGGAGAAGAGAAACCAATGGGTTGATTGCGATTTGCCCTGTGGTAGTTTGTGGTTTGGCATTGTCTGTTGAGAAACTTGATCTGTGATGTTCTAATGATCATTCATTATGCATTTTCCGGAGATATTGTGCATATTGTGTATGGCGTAAAATATGAGTACTTTGATTTTGAGAAACCCATATTTAATTACACATTTTTTCTGGCTGAAAGGTATTTTCCGTTTTGCAAATCAACATTTATGTAACTGGAACTTTTCAAAATCTACAGTAAACTATTGATGAGGATGAATTTGCATATGAAATCGTAAAAGGCATAGCTAATTACATAAAATGGCTTGTTAATTTAAATATTTGTACACAAGCCCCCCAACTTGTCTGAAAATTAGGCCATTATGACATTTATAAGGCCATATGTCACAAGATTGCATTGTTTGGACCTTTACGCAAATATCTGCGCAGTATTCCAAAACTACCCAAGAGTTCTACGTCAACTTTTTGAACATTATTCTAAAGGTTTTTTTAAAAGTCGGATGAAAGTTTACACTAGAGTGTGTCGTACAGTTTATGTATGACGTCGTACGTGTTTCTTATGGGCAAAATCACTCAAAGATGTCAAATACATTATATGTATATTTTCATTTGTATGTTGATTTAAGTTTTTGCTAACTCGTTTTGGCATATTGTTAGACTCAGTTTGGCTCGAATGGCGTTCCATTTGGATTAGAAAATAAGATCCGTCTGGAAACATGTAACTTCCTTTGCCTATTTAGTGTAAAGAAGGATCCAAATCTCGTTTCATCAATGAATGATTCACAGACCCCTCAAGATTGAATCTCACAAAGATAGACCGATTGGACATGATAGAAATCATATTAAGTTGAGGAAATACATAGCGAAGTATCTACTCAAGCGGTAAATTTCCTTCATCCATGAGTCCTTTGATTATTGAATTAAAAGCAACGAAGGTAAACTCGGTAGAATGTCAAAGAGAATGAGAGTCAATTGAAGTCTTTGAAATTGCACTTCTATGACCTCTCAAGTGGTAATCCGCAATACAATTTGTTTCCTTTTGCTAACGTTATTGTCTCTTTTCATTTCATCCAGAAACTACTCGTTACAGCGTTACAACATGTAACTTTCAAGGACAAAAAGATGGGGGCAATCAGTATTCGAATTCAGATGCTCTCTAAATGGGAGTAATTTTGCGATACATTTTTCCACGAAAGGATAATCAGTGCTATTATAAATCTAGGAAAATGGCAACTAGATTTCACAAATTGCTTTTCACACAAGTTTATGCCAAAAAAACCTTTTACATGGCCTGAGACTAGTTTAAATAATAATTTACTAATCAGCGACATTTATGTTACAGTTCTGACTTGGGGAAAAATTTGCTTAATAAAAGTTTGGTGAAAGCAAAGCAAGTTTTTGCTCATTCTTGGTTCAATTCGTGGGAAGCAGCTCGTGCTCTTTGCACTTTGTCTTGTCCGGAGTGCGATGTACCATGTGCCATAAAAAGTGCTCAAGAAGCGTGAATGAGAACATGAACCTCGCTTTCTCGTCTGATTATTCAACCACACAAATAAATGGCAGTGAAGTGTGACACGATAAAATTTTCTCGGGGACTGAAGTTGGAATATATGTATAATCAGGGTGCTTTATTAAGGGTTGTCGAGCAAGGCTCTTTAGGATTCTGAGTTGTCTGTTAGCCTGCGCGTGATTTTACAGTAGTTCAAAATGAGTGCACATTTTTCCACTGTTTTCAAAACAGTTCTTGACTAAAATTAAACATTTAATTATTGGTAAAAGTTGTGCACTGTGAGCGCTGTGTATGCTTGAATTGTTAACATTACATAAGTGAGAAGTTTACAAGTGTAAAATGACATTTGTTGAATATTCAGCTGGTTAATAAAAATTGGCATTAAAAATATTGGGCCCAAACTTGATTTGGTTAATCTTATGCATGTTTCCTAAAATCCGGTCCATGTTGAACAGCGGTTTAATAAGGTTTTATATGTAGTTACTTTAAAACATCGTTTAATACAAAAACATAATAAATTTCATAAGTTTTATAGGACATATTAAAAGGATATACATAAGCTGTTGTTATGGCTAAAATGTCATACACCAAACATTTGGAGTTATAATTTAGCTTTCTAGGAAGACTGAATCCTAAAGTTTTTTTATCATAAGAGTGTTGATTTATTCATTGTAGCATTTTATCAATATTAACCAGCCACCTATGCATGAGAGTTTTGGAAAAGTCGTGATAAGTACTTATGTCACTCCACCTTTGGCTGGTTAATCGCCCTGTCTCATTTTTGGACATTCGAAATAAAAGCGAAAAAACGTTTTTTCTGGCATGAAATCATACATAAATTGAAATACTTTTTCAAAACTTTCTAAACATGAGTATATCAAAGTGAGTGCTACTTTCTATCCATAGTTTTTGCTCCATTTGGTTTTTTGATTTTTCATAGAATTGTGCTTTATATCTGGAATGATGCTCACAGTTCACACATGGATTACGCTCAAAGTGTGCAGCTTGGTTTTATTACGCAAAAATAACTGAACGTGGAAGAATGAGTGATGAATCAATTCCAAGAGATCGCAATCATTAACACATTTTTCTGGAGGAAGAAGAAAGAGCGCCGTAAATTGTCTGTGGAGAGGAAGCTTGAGACAGTAGTGACTTCCCTGACCGTGGAACAAAAGAGCGACATTACCCACTGTCGTATGACCTCCATGAGATCTGACTTGAGAGAAAGACCATGTCTTTCCACATCCTTTCTTCCTCGCCGACACGGCATGCACTGGGAAAATGGGATTCCACTAATATTACAGATGGGAGCCCATGCTCGCAGCTCGTTAAAGCTTCTTTAAGGATGCTTCATTAAATCATAGCGGCAGTCGTTTTGATGGCAAAGGAAATGTTCACATTTCCTGTCTACTTTATTAGAGGCTGGTAAAAGCGCTGCCACCACCACTGACAACTTGCACACACTCACGTGTGGTGGATAAACTTGCTGCTCAACCCCACCAGTCTGCCTCCGGGTATGCATACTTGTGACTTTTTGCGAGTTTGCCAGCAGCGGGCAAATTGGTAGAAGTCAAGTATGTAATTCATTGATTAAGTTAAAGTGAAACGACGAGGATGCGGAGCCTCAGAAACACTTCTAGTGTGAATTAGGCATCATCAATTTATCAAAAAAACAAGGATGCCAGACCTCATCATTGAACCAGCTTGCGTGATCGAGTCGCATTGTGCACAATTACATCACTTGTCCTTGAAAGAAATTTAAATAAATTACGTATTTGAGAACGAGAGTGGAATTGGTGCCTTTTGGGCCGAAACGTGTACTACGAGCCGGGAGTATTTTGAGGAACGGGATTTATTTGTTGCTTTTCCTTTGTTGCCTGCATTACCTCATCGAGCTCCTTTATGCACCTCTGACTCTAATAAGTCAGGTTACGACAAAATGCTCAATCATCTTCGGATAATTGAAAGTTGAACAATTGTAAGAGCAAGAGAGTCAGGAGCACGTCATGTGCTGCAGATAAACTAGATAAGATGAAGTAATTCGAAAGAGAAAGTCCCTCGCATTCCACTTTTAGTGATTGCTATGCCACTGAAAAACTAGTCCAATTTTAGCTGCAAGGCGAAGAAAGGAAAACTGGCTGGAAATCAGTATCGCAACAGCTCTACATTGCTGGTAGGTATGTAACTTGAGTGTTGAATCACGTAATTGAAGAAAACCAAAAGAAAAGAAATGGGAAAGAAGGCAGGAGTCGAGACGATTGGGAAGATTCTCAAATTGATAGATGCTTAAGGGAACGGAGTAAGATAGGCACGCATTTGTCCAAATATCTCTTTCTCCGAGCCTGGTTCGCAGTCAAACATCGATTTCCCACTCTCGCTGGCAGAATTTGTTCCCGGAAAAATTATCCATCTTAAAGAGAGATGTCTTTAAGGGAAAGAAAGCAATGCATAGACAAGGAGAACCCTTGGCTATAATGAGATTATTTTGTTAGGACTATTCTTGTAGGAAGGTTCTACCGCAAAAATACGAATGCATCTAGCGAGTGCAAGAGTCTCACAGTTTCTGCGGGGAGTTTGCAAGTCTCCACCGGAAGCATCTACGTAGGTCTGCTGGCACACTAAATTGCGGATTTTTGCCCATACTCTTTAAATTAGAATTTCCTCCTTAATATCTATGTTGAATTGGATTGCGAAGCATGAAGAGAAAGATTCCAGTTGCTGAAGCGCCAGCAGGTATACACACTAGTTTCATCAGCAGTATTCCCATGGCCACGTTTTGAATTCTTGACTTGCTTCACATCCCTCCCTTGACTATCCCCTGGTTTCATGAAAGTGAAAATAAATACATACCTACATGTGTATGCATGTCGAAATCGTCTCTCCATAAAACTGCAACGTCCTTATCATTTATTCTTGTTGGATTTGCAAATTTCCTTTCTCTTCTATTTCCCCTCCAATTCGCGAGGCGAGGCATGCCTCACTTGTAGAGTCAATATTGGAAGATTCTCACTTGCTTCGAATATTTTTTTGCCATTTTGGTGTGTACGTTCTCCACATAGAAAAGTACATAGGAAATTTTGTTTCCATTGAATTAACACAATTCAGTGGTGCATGCTCATGGCATCTTTATAGAATTTGTCGGTTTTTAAATAAAAAAAGGCACAGGGTGTGTGGCGAACCAATGCATAATTCATTTTTGTACCAATGCCGTCGTTAGAAGAGTGAAATTCAAAAGCAATGTTCCTGCACAACTCAAGTGTGGGACTTTTAGCAGTAGTGTGTTTCAATTCTACTTTTGTAGCGTAAATAGTTTTGCGCTTTTTTGCGGTGTAAGCTTCAACTCGTGTGTGTGAAAAGCTTGATGACAATGTGATATGAGGTAGTAGACGTGGTGACAATACAAAGAGCTTTAGATGGCTTTCATGTGATAGCTCTTGAATTGAAATTGTTAGAATATTCGACGCCGCGGAGGGGAAACTTTCCCTCCTTTCAAAAGAGACAAAGGCGTATTTGCCTTCTATTGCATAATTTATTACTCGTACAATATGTCATGAAAATTGCTTGTGCCTGAAACGTTTTCCGCCCTTTAATTCAATTTACGAGGAATGTGCACAAATAATTAAAAATATCCCAACCTTTGTTTGTTTGACTTGTCAATCTGGCGTGTACAGGTCGTGCGGATGTTCATCATTGTCGTCTTGACCTTTATGATAAGCTCGCTTCCTTAAAAAAGTAGAGCTTTTCTACGGTAAACTGATAGAAGAAAAATGCTACTTCCAGCAACAGATTACCTCTAGGTTGAATATTCACTATAATACTTGCTAAAAATTCCGGAGGTTTGCTGGTATAATTTAACACACAACACATTTTCTTTCATTTCTTTTCAAAAAAATTGCCGCTCTTTCGAATAGTGTTTAAAAATTTCAAGAAAATTTGAAGAAAAGCTCTGCTTTGGACGATAGCTCTATAGACTATATATATAAACGAGCTTAAATATGCAAAGTTGCACTGTGAAATGATTGAAAACATCAATCGCTAAAATATGTCGGTTTTTAAAAAACTTTTTACCACCCAAACCAAAATACCATCTCAGCGACGCCCGCCGTTTGCAACCATCAAGCCATAATTGGGGTTTTTTAACGTCGCTGGGGCCTCTTCCCCTATGTACGGTTGCAAACATGGCGGGGGCCATTTCATCCGGCCCTTTAGCGATGGTTTAAAGGGATGAAATGGCCGTCCTGGGTCTAAGGTGTTGCGGCGGTTTTGCGGCACTGCTTCCGATGCCGCTGCAACTCGTTATAGGTGGGAAGCGTTTCACCACAGATTCTTAAAAAAAACAAAAAATTAATGAAATGTTTGTTCACCTGAATAATAAGTACCTTTATTTAGTATTTCATTTTACGTGCAGTCCCGTTCGTGCTCCTTCTGCCTGTGCAGTTGGTACTCAGACGGAGTCTTCCCAACAAAATCACAATCCCTAAAAAATCAAAAATTATAAGAAACCAGAAAATTATGCAAGGAAATTTTATTAAAAACATTTTTACCCGCAACGGAACTCCGTTTGATGAACTTCTCGACGATGGCGACGTTGTTCAGTCGATGTTTTTCCGACAAAGTCGCAGTCTCTAAATTATTAAAACACGTCATTTTAGGAACAGAAACATGTTAATAAGTAATATCAAACAAATATATCAAACCGGCAAGGAAAAGAAGTCTTGTGTGCAGCCTTGCAGTGCTGCTGCCGCTGGACATCGGACGAAAATGTCTTGGTGCACCTGGTGCACTTAAAAACCTGTTGATGAATCTTTCTTGCGTGACAAGAAAGCTCGTTTCTTGACGTGGCCACGTGATCACACTTACTGTTTAAAAGAAAAAATAGGTTAAATACAACGTATCATTCAATATCTTTAAATTTATTACAATATAACTTACGAGCACTTGAACCCAGTACCCGATGCAACCCTGTGACCATTGCGGTGAGTCTGCATCGCCCCTCGGTTGCTGGTTTCAAAATTACATCCCCTAGAACAAGATAAAATTGGGTCAATCTAACGTACAAACATTCCTGTACAAGTCTTTTACATACGTTTTACTTACTTAAAGGTGCATTTCTGATTCGTGGGGTGCTCACTACGTCGATGGGCCCGAA
Organism: Seira sanloemensis; assembly: GCA_027743915.1. Lineage (NCBI taxonomy): Eukaryota > Metazoa > Arthropoda > Collembola > Entomobryomorpha > Entomobryidae > Seira > Seira sanloemensis. The sequence goes on along the minus strand of JAHZMY010002442.1, from coordinate 8,854 downwards.
GTTCATTTCTGGTGGAGCAAACGAACGTGGGTACGCACCTCTTACACGAATGACCCCTCGGAGGCCCAGCCTGTTGTTCTGGCTGGGGTGGCGTCCCAGCTGGCAAGGGAACTGGTGGGTGCACGGCGGGAAAGAACATTTCCCCCTTGGTGGCAGGATCGCCAGCGTGCGGAAAGTCTAGATGAGTCTTGCCAGCTGGGTACGGAGTCAAAGGTCTCGACTCACCGGTTGCAGGGTCGAGCACTATCTGATGCTCGAAGGTGGTCATGGCGCGGTCGAACTGCTCTCTAAAGTCCATGGGGATGGTGACATCCCTCTCTTTCCGAACGAGACTTATCATCTGTAAAGTCATGCGAGCAAAATATCATATCATTAGTTATACTATTTAAAACAAACTTTGAAGCAATTTATTTTTTGGACTTACGCGGTCATAATCAAATTCTGGATCTGCAGACATCTTCTGGTAGACTTTTTTGGCCGACCTGATGCCAAAATTAGGTATCCCAATCGGACAATATTCTAACTTAGAAGCAATGCATACTGCCCGTAGAAGCTTCTGGTTGTAGGGTGCCTTAAAGGCGGACTCGAAATTCTCAAGGGTGAAGTAATCAAACCCGTTGGGCTTGTATTTAAAAATAATCTGTAAAGTGGTCAAAATGTCAATAAATTAATACTTTGGTCTTTATTTAGAAAAACATTAATGTTACCTTTGCGCAAGAATACAAGAGAAGGTCACTGTCTTCTGTGACAACCACCTGGGCCAGTCCCGTCTCAACCAACAGAGCCATCTGCGGGTCACTCTCATAAGGGGCATGGATAAACGCCACCCCGTTCGCCTGGCACCACTGTAATCAAAGGTTGAATCAGTAAAAACAAACCACAAGAAGGTTAATCAGCAATGATAATAATGGAAAAGCGAAACAGAAAGATTTTTGTACCTGCTTGAGTGAGGTTTCGAGGCGCCCTTTTGGCTGGTCATGGGTCTGGCTTTTCCTGTTAAATCATTAAATACATCAAATACATTAAACAAGTGCAAACAATAAGCAAAAATATATCATATGAAGGCATCACTGACTTCTTCCTGTCGTCGACTGTGGCCAGCTTTGCTGATGGAGTTGCTCCGTCCAAAACTATGATGCAGTTGATGTTAAACGTTTGCAGTTTTGTAATTCTGGCTTTGACGACAGCAAGTGGCTTGGTTGGTGCAGCATGGATCCCTAGTAGCAAAAAAATAAATTAAATAAATTACATTAAATTAAAAACAGAATTAAATTTCATGAAAAACGGAGTGACGAAGATAGGTTTTACCTTTATGTAACCAGAGGGTTCCATCAATCGCAAACGTCATGCCGCTAAACTCTGAAAGAGATGAGCCTTTTTTCATCGCTTCTGCCAATAGTGGCAGGATCCCCTCCACCCCCATGGCGAAGAATCAACTGTTGAAAAAATGAACAATGGAATCAGTTTAAAATCGATTTTATTAAAAAAATATTACATATAAATAAAATAATAAATTTGGATTTATGTAAAAAAATGAACTCACCTCTCTTCTAACAGCTACTTCTCTCTGAAATCTTCTAACTAAATAATTCTAAAAAACAGAAACGTTATAGAGAAAGAAAATAGATTTGTTAAGTTGGGAATTAATCAGATTATGTAAAGAATATAGATCTGGAAAAGAAAATTAATTAGTTAATTTAGATAGATATAAGGAATAACTAAAGAATTTGGACCTGAAAAAGATTAGATTGCAACGTTAAAACAATATTAGGTATTAGACATCATGAGTAAATTTATCATAAAAAAGCATAAACAGGATAGGAAAGTAGCATTGGAAAGATATAGCGTTAGTATTAGTCAAAAAGCATAGAAAGTATTAACCAGTTACATTGAAAGGATAAGGCAATTTACATAGGCAGGATAGAAAAGTAGCTTTGGTTGAATATAGCGTTGGTATTATTTAAAGATAAGCCGAATACATGGATAGGATAGGAAAATACATGGGCAGGATAGGGAAATACATGGACAGGATAGGGAAAACAACTAATTAGCATAATTTAAAAAAGCATGAAATTGAAAAAGAACAAATGAAAAAAACAACCCTAACACAAGGCGGATGGCAGCCATTAACCCTAAATTTCAAGCTGGTAACGGATTATCAGATATCTCGTGCTCATGCCACATACACACACGCTCAGCGCGTGTGCTACAACGTGGCAGCGGAGCACGAGCGACTGGACGCAAGCTTGCCTATGGGGGGACCTTTAATTGGAAGGAAGGAAAGGGATTGGGGATTGGAGTGGGCCATAACTGCTGGTCACTTGCGGACATTGCGGCACCGTCTTACGCATGGCAGTGTCAGCGCCATGTCCTTCCCTCACCTCGCATCCTGGAGCCCCTGAGCGTATGGGGGATCACCCCCCATAGGTCTAAAGGGTGCAGTATTCCCAGCAGTCTCCCCCACTCCTCTCCGGGCCTGACCCACCTCATCCTTTTTCTAAAAAAATACCTCCCCTGAACCCGTCCCTAACCCCCAAGGATGAGCATCCGCCGACTCAAGAGGTTTTATGGCGGGCATGTGGGTAACCGTAGGAGGAAGCCCGTCGAGTGGGCTCCCGTCTGCCCAGGTCCCACCCTGACCAGAAAGACTCCCCTCTACGATCCCCCCGAGCCTCCTGCGTTACCCACTTGCCAAAGTGGGAGGGAGACCCGGTGCTGGCCACACACACACAAGCACGCCCACTGATGTGTGTGAGCCAGCCAGGGGCTAGGAATGAGGAGTTGAGGTACGCAACCCCTCCCCCCCATTAGCCCCGCCTACCTGAAAAGGTAAAAAGAAATTAGTGGCAATTCATTTACCAGGGGTGCTAATGATTGGCAGTTGACAATCAACTTTTTGAATGGCAACGTCCAGCCAAAAACGCCCCTGGTAAATGAATTGCAGAGCGAAGAAACAAAAATTATTGAAACTTAATTTTGCTAATTACTGTTAAGCTAATTTAACTGTAATTTAACTCACCTTCTAATCTAATTAGTTAAGACAAAAGCACTCAAAAGTGCTCTTGGATTAACTGATTAGATTAAAACTTAAGTTAAACTGCAGTTAAATTAGCTTAACGGTAATTAGCGAAATTAAGTTTCAGTAATTTTTGCTCCTACGCTCGAAACAAAAAACAAAACAAAAAAATGCAGCTGCCTTGAAATCTTCAAACGTTTTCTGTCCTATTTGCAATAGCATGAACATTCATAACTCTTGTTAGTACATGTCAACCCAAAATTGACTAGAACCAACATTGAGTTTTGAATGTTCATGCATTTTCAAATAGGACATAAATCGTTCTTGGTCCAGCAGCAGCAGCAGCATCCCTTCAAAAAGTTTCATGCAAAATTTGCATAAAAGGCAATAGCTATATATTGCTATATGCCTAGTCTATTTTTTGTATGTCTTGCTGTTCAAATCCTGTAATGTAGAAATTCACAAATAGTTAGCTCATCATAAAGCAATAAACTCCAAATACCTTAGCTAATAAGTTTATCTTTGCTAAATTTAAGAATTTTCTGCGAAACGAGCAATCAGTTTCCTTCATCTTGAGGATAGTGACTTTGTCGGTATCAAAGGGGAATCTTGCAGTTAAAAAGCGTACAAAGTATCGTGGATCGTTTGGTGTCAAACCCAGTTTCCAGTTCGGCATTCTGTACTCATATGAAATGAGAAACTGACGAGTTTTCCAGGCTGACATCATTCTCAAAAGCGCGTTATGGTCATCTTTGATCAATTACTGTTTTTGGTCCCCGATAAAAGTGGGAAAAACTGTATGGCTATGCGCATTGTGAGACGAATAATTAACCGCATTCAGCGGATGTTTTGGGGCGTTTTGGAGTCTCTGGAAAGGGTTCAGGATGAACATAAGTATTTAAGTAGCATTCAGAAAAAAGAGAAAGTTTGTCTTCCATCGCCTTTCGCTAGAAAGAAATCAGTTTTATTTTATTATTATTATGCAGTAAATATTTGATTATTCATTTCGTGAATGATTTATTGTGATATTAATCTATTTATCTACTCATTTCCTTCCAGGTCGTGCGGATGTTCATCATTATCGTCTTATCGTTCATTCTCAGTTGGCTTCCGTATCATAGGTAATGGGTAATAATTGCTTTGCACGTACCAGATTATGAATGAGTTTGGCCTTTTTAAAGGTGGTAATTTTGTGACAAACAGCTACTTTATCTACATGTACTGGGACAAGACGATAATTTTCAAGAGCTGGGCGCAGCCCCTCTACCTCTCTTTCTACTTCCTCGCCATGTCAACCTCAATGATCAACCCTCTGGTTTACTACTTCATGAACAGTCGCTTCCGAAACTACATCCAGGAGACGATGAAAAACTTTTGTTGTTGTCGCACAAGAGAGCCAGAACTGAATCGGAGACTGCATCAAGGCACACCACCGTTGCTGCGCCACTGCAACAAGTACAACAGCCACAACAGTCAGTCCTGCTCGAGATCAGGTAAGGGAGAGATGGATTCTTTTCACATTTCACAATCAATCGGACAAGTAATAGAGAGCTATTTTTTGCCTGTCACAATGAATGAACTGAATAGATTCATTGCAAGTTTTTTTTATCGACGTCATCTCAATTTCTGAGATTCTAACGAGAGGAAGAAATGACGACAAGAAAGAGAGTTCAGTTTCCCGCATGTTTAGGAAGCGTTTCTATGTACTGTATTGTATCTATATATATCTACCATTCCTTAGTACCTTCATATTACTTTTTTAGAAAAAAATAAGAAAATTAAGTAGAGAAAGTTTCATCTTAACTATCTAAATAAGATAGAGTACTTTTTTTGTCGCTGAAACGAGCCAGAACTGTACAAGAAAACATATTTTGTAGGTCAATATTGTGACAATGACCCTATGGAATGAACGAACGAAGCCAAAATGAGTCCTCTCGTGGCACGTACACGTAGTAAAACATGATATTTTCCCTTGAAACAGGAGATGAGAATAGGGGCTCGAACGATAATCATCACGTTGTGCACAAGCACTACCCTCGGCATCCGAGAATGAATCCGCACTCGGAAGGACTAGACGATCGCACGATCCCCCTCACTTACCACCCAAATGGGATCAAGCTGGAGACTCGAGCGGCTCCTTACCATCACAACCATCATAATCACCATCACAGCCACCACCACCATCATCATCACTACAATAACAACAACAATGGGAACGGAGCCACGGAGATAATTCCCGGAACTTGTGTTGGAGGGGCGACAACGACTCAAGAAATTATTGGCACTTCACCGCCGCAGTTTAGTGGTGGTGGCAGTGCTGTAATGATCAGAGACCCGGAACAGCAGAATCAACGACGAAAGGTTAGTCTGTACGCCTGCCTAACGCAACAAGGCAACCCCACTCATCGACTCTTACGAAGTAATGTGAGTGGGAACTCGAGGACTACCTATTGTTAGGCCTACTCTGAAGACCCTCCAGACCACTGCTTGTGAGTCCGAGAGGGCCCTTCCTTGTTCGAACCATGTGTCATACTATTCAAATCCAACGATGTATTGTAGCATGTTCAGGCAGAGAAAAACAGCGTCATCAAAAACCTAATCTGGTGGGAATTAGGACAATTTAGTAAATCTGAGCGATGAGTAGATTTGTGTAAATATGTATGTAGGTATGTACATATACCTATGTAAGTATTAATACTCACGGAGCTGGTAGTTGGTGCTCGAGCTGTAACTGGCGAGAATGTTTTTGCCGTACGAATTATCGCTTCTATCGAATTATTATTTCCGTATAATAACGTCGACAACGCGAGCTTAACTATATGATATCGCGTGGGACGAATGAGTCACAGACTAACGATGTTTCATGTATTGTGAATGCATCATGAACTATATATTTTTATTATATTGTCTTCTATATTACCCATGTATATTTTTATTTAAACTTTGAAGGACTTGTAAACGCTTACTTTTTATTGAAAGGAGAACTTGAAAAAAAGTTTTGGTTTGTTCATAGTGAACATATACCGTGCTTAATCCCTCAAGAAGGACTTATTTAGATGGGGTAAGTTATGGTTACGTAACACTAATAAGCATATATATTGACATATATATTTACATATGGCGCATAACTGGTTACATAGAGGGAGTTTTAGCATACTTTTTGCTGAAAGTAGTGCTCCAGTTCAAGTTTTGTAAAGAAAAAAGCCTTTATTTTCATGAGATAATGGTTCGACAAGTCCCATTTCAAGAGAAAGTTTCCCGAGGCCCTAGCAAACAAAATGGGTTGGGTAACGGTAACAAAATGCAGTAGACAAGAACAGATTTAAGCAAGTATGGCAAATTTTTTAAGGTTTAAGGAGTTTTAACCACCCGACCTTAAGTTTGGCAAATATTGTTTAACGCAGATCTATTTCGCAACTATAGTATTACACTACTCTCTTCAGTAATTGGTGTTCGCAATAAAATAGCGGAAAGTGAAAAGGCATTGGCTCCAATATAATAGGTAATAAGAGGATTATATTTCCAGTAATACCCGTCATTACGTCAACTAAAGAACGAGTTGAGCGTAGGGTTTTCCAACTAAATGCACTTTCTTGTTAGTTTCCAAACTCGTTAATTAATTCACCTTAGCCTGCGTTACATATAGTAGCAAATGAAGCTCATTATAACTGGAAGTGTGATAATTATAGGTCTATGTCAAAATCTGCTTGAGATACAGTGTTGAGCTATCAGGACTACCACTTCCATTTGCCAAAGGAAGGGTGGCACTGGGCCTCAAATAATAATTTAATTGTGAGCCGTTCTCTGCAATCATCCAGGGATGGAAACGCGAAGGCCTTTCCTTTTGCGGTTCTTTTCATCAGGTTTGGTGAGCTGGAAAGTTACATGCATGCTACAGCGTACTTTTACGATGAACCATTTATCCTTCACCAGTGTCGTTTTTCAAACTGCACATTTCCCTGCATCCTCTGAATACATAACTCGTACATATTGTTAAGGTTTGTTAGAATCTCGGTAGAGCTATGTGATTATACTAATTATTATGCTAGTCGGAAAGCATCTTACTGCAAAAACTAGTAGGCAAGACGTAATACCAATCGTGAATTTAGGCATTTGCAATTTTTGTGGGCAAACTTTGTATAAGTGTGAGTGTATTATCTAAACTGAGACTGGAGAAGAGTAAAGGTAAAGCCAAAGTCTACTTAGTTAATACGTTTTCAGGTAGAAATATATACCTTGCAGGGAAAGAACAAATGTCTGTTTATCTCGTAAGCCATTCTTTCCGCGAAAAAAGTCACACTGACAAATTTCGTTGGGCAAAATACTATTTTTCTAACGCTGCGCCGCAATGCAGCTAAAATAATTTGCATAGGACTTTTAGAACATTGGAAATGATCATAAAATTTGTGAACTAAAGTTGCCGTGACACAACCAGTCTGGCGATGCAGGAAGGGAAAAGTGAAGTGAGGAATGGGAGTGTGTATGTGTGCTTATCGTAATCGGCCCTCGTGGATGTTAATACGTAAGTAATATTTATGGGGCTGCAGAGTCGAGATGAAGTTGTGAAGGAGTCGTTAGTGTAGTGCAGCGCGGGCTTGAACGAACCTATTTTGTTCATTGGCTAGAATAGCCATATATTTTTCCATTACGTTGTAAGTCGTTTAAACGGGTCGATGCGGCACTGTCGAAAGTTTGAAGTGAACGCAAGTTGCGGGATGCTGAAGAAAGTCAGTGCAGAAGGTGGTGCAAATGCATTCACAAAGCCGGGGGAACAACATGAAGTTTGACATGTCCTTTAAAAATTCATTTATCTTCCCAATAGAATCTGACCAGATATCCGATGGACGTCAGGCTCCTAAAGGCAAAACTTTTGTCCATTTCATTAACTGAAATAGGGTATAAATAGAAGGCTACATTTGTTACAGCAAAAAAGTTGTGGTATTAGCTTTCAAACTGCAGCTCTTTAGAAGTAGGAGGATGTGAGCTCTTGTTGTCCAGCCAGCTTCTCCCTTTCCCCCAAAGCGTACGAAACTTGTCGTGAGATACATATTTGCTACGGGTATAGACTAGGGATATTTAGTACCTCAATTGTGAATTTTGACTGACGACGAAGAAATGTATAGTTGTATTAATATTTGGTCGTTTTTTTAAATTATGGCCTACCACTGCTTGCATGCACACCGTACCTTCAATAAAATTGATGACATCATCAGAACAACTTCCTTAAGCTCAACTTTATCCTTTTCGGATGAAATATCAAAGGAAAAATGAGGTCAGCGAACTGGAAAACAAAAGCATTGAGACAAGTGCCAAAGTCAACAACTCGAGAAATAGAGAGAGTAGACAGAATGAGGTTGGAGGAACGCCTTTTTCAGTAAACAGTTTTCGGCAATTTAAGAAAATTGGAACATATTAATCAAAATATAATACTACTTAAGCTCCGAATCGAAGAAAAGTTTATTTCAATGTGTTTACTGATAGGAAAAGAGCATATATATAGTACTAGCAAACCAAGCTCGGGCTAACGCCTCGAGGACCCTGTTAAACCAACTTCGCAGGGCTATATTCTAGACAAAAAGGTCATACATAATGCAGAGACGTCTGCTAATTCCCGTAGGAATTACCCAGGGCAAAGGACGTGGACCTCTCTCTGCGCGTTGCCCCTCTGGCCTCTCATTTACTGAAAGGCACTGGCGGTACATTTTCTTTAGGCGCCTACCGCTAGCGCAAACTACAGGATCTAAGAGCGGAGTACCTCTTGGTACACCACATTCCTTGTGAACATTCGTTCTGAGTCCTGTAGCAATCTTCCTTGCTCTGAGGTTGGTTCTGGTAGGT
>JAHZMY010002441.1:0-10969 GCA_027743915.1 Seira sanloemensis | reverse complement strand
ATACAGTATTTAGGTATATATTAATTTTCGCTACAGTTAGATAGGTAATAATGACGCAAAGGCAGACGAGTATCTACGTAACAGTATTGGCATTGGCTATAAATAGAATTTCGACCGCGAGGATACATTTTAATTGAATTTATTTTCAAGGTCAAATCGGATATGAACAGAAATTTTGCATACCCCATTAGCATGAACTGAGGTAGGTTATTACACCACTTACTTGAGTAAAATTTAACATTTAGTTACATATTTAGACGCAAGAAAACTATGACTTTAAATGCACATTTAACACAACCATATCATATATGATATATATACCTATGTACATATATGTGAAACCCTCCAAAATTTCCGAGTAGGCTTATTTTACATGACCTATGAATGTAAAATTAATTTTTCAGGGAAGCATTTTTGTTAAGAATAGCCCTGAAATAGTCTTTACAACATTTTGCAATGGACGAATATGTACTAAAATACGTCCACTTGATGTTACTTTAAAGTATATTCTCATAGACGATAGACATGTACACACTTTTCTTTTATAATGGGAACTTGAGCACTTATCCGCCTACAACATTCCTTTTGCATTCCATCCTCCACGGGTAGGTAGAACTCATTGTCAACTCGAGCGACTCATCTGTAGACGTACCCGAAACAATGTGATAAGAGGAAGGGAGGACAAACCTAATTCAAATTTTGAGTATCGTGGTGGCGATGGTGGCAACTGGTGATCATACTTGAAAATGACTCTTCCTTGCTATACGTATATAAACCGTACAGAGCTTCAGAATATTGTAGGGTACAAACTGTTGAGGCACTGCATATTCCTTTGCCATGCACGCGCTTTCTTTCTGTAGTGGAATTTCCTAACGATTGCATGGCTACGGACTCATATGCCGTGGCCTGAGAAAGAAATCATTTTTATGTGACCCAAAGAATTATTTTATGGCCCGGGTCGCTTCCCATCCTCTTCACGAAGGACTTTTATCATGTTGGCCAGAAGGAAAGAAGATTTGTGAGTGCGTCGCTTGTGATAAATGTTTCAGCAAGAAGAAGAAAGGAGCAAAGTGTATACCACAGTAGTAAAAATGTGTTTAAACCTCGTAATATTTAACGGTGTGTGCTGATGCATATGTTTGAAGAAAGTGGAATCATATCAAGGCATACGGCAGACTTTCAAAAAATATGTACACAGCACAATGCTTACCTTCACGCTGAAAAATAAAACTTAAAGTGGTTCGCTTCACGTGCTCATGTTACACAATCTCGTCCTAATCGTCAAGGCTCGTCGTAAAACACGGTACATTGGTCAACTTTTACTGTCTCGGATGAAATTCCTTTTCTGTTTCGCGGCCACTCTGTTGCTCTCAGCGCCGGTGTGAGTGGAGTTCCAACTAAAACGAAATATTATCTAGAATCATGCTCATCTTCGTTGACGACGCATTCCACGAATTACAGCCGTTATGGCATCTTCGTCCCATTTTTTCATGGACACACAACCAAGGTGTCTTTTCAAAAAAAATTTTTGGCAATACGGGTGAAAACTTTGGTTTCCAGATGGAATTTAGAAACTGGTAATACTCATCTTGGGGTGGTAGAGAGTAGTGGCAATATTATTCTATTGTATCACTCCAGACATACGTGTCTCTCAGCGCCGGTGTGAGTGGAGTTCCAACTAAAACGAAATATTATCTAGAATCATGCTCATCTTCGTTGACGACGCATTCCACGAAATCATCGCCAGCCGTTATGGCATCTTCGCCCCATTTTTTCATGGACACACAACCAAGGTGTCTTTTCAAAAATATTTGGCAATACGGGTGAAAACTTTGGTTTCCAGATGGAATTTAGAAACTGGTAATACTCATCTTTGGGTTGTAGACAGCAGTGGCAATATTATTCTATTGTATCACTCCAGACATACGTGTATGTAACTCTCGAAAAAGCTTACATACTTTAGGCTCAAGTCCCCTCTGCTCTGTCAAATCTTCCTGGGAAAATGTACTTAAGAGAAGGCCATTGTTGCTTATAGGGAGGAAGTAATGTTCTATGCAACTTTTTTTAAGCCAAGGCAATGACGGAGAAGTGATATTGGTCCGACGAATCCATTTTCAAGTCCACTCTACACTATATATATATATGTTTTTTGTAAAAAGTAAACAAAATGAAAGCGGATTATTTGAGCCCATACGTACCACAACTCGCAAAGATCAAGCTTTCGGACTTTTTTTTAGAGAAAAAGGAATGAAAGAGCAAGGAAATAAATTTGTAGTGGATGATGGTGATGAGAGTTTGGTGGCAGTTTATCTTTTCTGTTTGCTTCCACGGTGCTCGAAGAGGTGTGATGTACTTGTGGAAGTTTATAACATAAATTATTGATATGGGCTAGGAAGGAGCTTGAGCACCATTTCCATCTTTTGGATGGCGATATGATGGGAAAACCGTTATTTATGACATAGCGCATGGAATTTATTGATTGGTTTGCAAGGTACGATGAGCAAAGAGTAATAAACAGTTGTGGAATATTGGAATTTGTACTGCGAGAAAAAGCTTTACAGACTTTTATTGGAATCTTTTATGAACTCCAATGAATGTTATGCTAAAATGCTTTGTTCTTCACATAATCTTTAATATAGGTACCTATAAGAATATATTTACATGTGTGTCAAAATTCATCAAGGTATAAAGATTTTGAAAGGCACTTGCACACGTTCATTGTGTGATACACATATTTATATTTTGTAGTAATTAAAATGCATCGTATATTTTAATATCTTGCTCAGCATTTCCGCATCCCTTCACCCGCGTACGAATTGAGATCATTTTCTCTGCAGCTTTTGCAGCAATCAGACACCAAATGGCATCTCTGATAACACTCGTCATTTATATTTCTTCCACTTCCGTCGTAAATATGACAAATCCTAAAAACCCATATATGAGGGAGTTCACAATGTTAATAATCTGTAAAATTAAATGACATAATACATTAAAAATTACTTGCGAGAATGAATTTATAGCGAAAATACATGTCATTAGGTTAGTATTATTTTACCCCAGTGACAATTTTCTCTCCCATGAAATGGCAAAATTTGGGATCATCCCGAAAGAGATGACTACGCGAAGCGGAAGTAATAACAACGCTGTCCTTTCTTTGAAATAATGAGAAGAATGCGACTAATGGCGAGAAGTACTTTGGAGTCTGTCCTTCCCTTTGAAGTTCCAAATCGGGGCAGCCTTTTTGGTCGATGTGGATCGCGGAGTATATAACAGAGATTCCGGCCGTGAAGAGGAACAAAGCCCCAACAAAGTGATAGGCGGTATCCTTCAGAAAAATAAGTCAACTCGTTGTTAAATTCATTTTTTAAAAATGAAAAATACACCACATATTTTCTTGAAGTTTCACTTTACAACGAATTTATTCAGCCGACTTTCACAAATCGCGTAGAACAAGGAATGGGCAGCAAGATAAACGAAGGAGACGCCAAGGAATATTAATGTTGCACTCATATTGTACATTTCCAGCTCTGTGCCTGGCAGCCTCTTTGTGTTATTATTGAGACGCAACTCTTTCTCATAGTGATCCGTGTATGGGGATTCTCCATACGAATGACCACTTAAAACTGCACTCACCAGACCGCATTCTAAGCTTAAAAGCAAACCCAAAACTGTAACGGAATACAACTTTTTTTTGCAACTTACAACCGTCATTAGCTTTAAAATCCCTGGTCGTGTCAATAAATATTCTAGATTATGACTCATTTTCACTTTCCCCCTCAAATCATGGAAATAAATTGGTTAAAGTAAATTTCCCTGCTTATCCACAGCAGCCCAACATGAAACGCCCAAAAACTGGAAAAAATCTACTTGGCAAACTAGACAAAGAAACGAATATTATAAAGAATGGGCATTCTCTAAATGGAATATTTGTATTTCCTGCATTAGCAAATGAAACTACAATATTTCGATCTCGAGCATGATATTAAGCACTTTTTCATGCAAGTGTTTATATATTGATAAGAAACGAACACTATCTTATCTTCCGCGTGACCGTTGCTTGTCAGGAGTTGTTTGCACGCATATTTTCTACCTTAATATCTGCATAGCATGTTTTCTACGCTTGTTTAGCATTTTCTGCATAAAAGCTTATCAGTCTGTCTGATATTCTCCACAAACGTTTGCTTTTTGCATCCGTCCTAATCACTAATTACGATGATCATTGATCATGATGAGGGTGTGCGAAAACTTACAGGCACACCTGTGTCGATATTCTTGATTAGATATGTTGAAAAGTAACTTGGACTTGGACTGGGCAATCAAAACGACAAGCTGGCTACATGTTGGAGGTTACTAAACTAGATAGCGCTAATTAGAAATGGGAAAATGATTGATATGTTTCTCGTTGACCTAAGTGAGTGAAAGAACAGGTGCAATGTAATAATCATAATACTCAAGGACATTCCGGGACTTTCTACTACGGTGCTTAATTTTAGAATGTAGATACACATGTAACTGAAACGGAATTAATCATTTTCACAAATCACATGCTTGCGCTCTTGTTTTGGCTGAGTAATGTGTATGACTTTTTGACAAAAAATCCGTTTAGGATACGTGGAATTTATCTATTTATAATAACGACATTATTGAATGTTTCTACTTTGTTATCGAGTTTTAGGAGCAAGGTTGACAAAAATCTGTATCAATAGGTTCACATAAGCTAATCATCTTTTTTGGATACGTGGAATTTATCTATTTATAATAACGACATTATTGAATGTTTCTACTTTGTTATCGAGTTTTAGGAGCAAGGTTGACAAAAATCTGTATCAATAGGTTCACATAAGCTAATTAGTCATTTTCTTTGAAAGACCGATAAAAAAATGTCTTATGCTATGCCTAATGGATGATTTCTGTTCACATCTCTTTCGTCGTGGTTTTAAGATAATCATGGAAATGTATAATCCGTATCACAAGCACAAGACTAATTAGTTTTGTGTTTATGAAAATCAAATTTCACAGTATCAGCTTTAAGCCATTGTGCATGTAGTGAGTAGGCTTATCAGGCAGCGTTTCCTTTAGTTTCCATGTTCTTGTGCATGTGAAAAGCTCTCAGGACAAATCCATAATTACTCCTACTTCATACTAATGGTTATGATACAAATAAGCTAACGGTTTCCAACTATCAATTCCCCGAAATAAAAAATTGGGATAGTGGAACACGCTCTTAAAGCAAAAGACGATATTACCCTTATCCTTTCATTTTCTTAAAAGAAAATGAAATCGATGCAAATTACGCCATATTCTCGGCTCGAATAATATTTCAGCCATCACTTTAACGTGTTCCAGTCTGATACTACAAGGATAGTCAGCAATATTCTGCAAAACTTACTTTTTTAAAGTTTGGTGCTTATTTACTGCTTTTAATGTAATTGCAGCTCGTAAAAGATAGTCCTAATACTAATAGTGTTTTTTTTCTATTTAAGTGCCTAAGCACTCAGCACTTTTCTTCAACAGAGTGGCGAAGAATAATGGAAAATTCATGCAAAGTAGATGCTACTTCAGGAGAAAGCGAAACATTAAAAACTTCTAGCCATTTCTCCGAGAACAAGAATGTTTGTATCTACGGAGGAGATTATTTGAAAGCTGAAACAAAACCGTATTGAGGTTACGGTTCGAGGAGTTTCTAGCATTTTTCAGGGCGCTCTGATTGCACTTAGAAAATGTTGTGATTGCAATTGAAATAAAAAAATGCTGCTTTATTCACTCTGGCCAAGAAAGTTGCTCAATTCTACAAATTCCAAAATGTACAATTGGACGGGTTACAAAATTTTAACGTTTGTGCATAAGCAATAAAAAACTTATAAACAAATTTGCAAATATCAATGAATACGATATTACAGACGTGGTAGTAAATGAAATTTAATATGAAATCATATATTAAGAAGAGGTCTATAAGATAAACCCAATGCAAAATTTTTCTCTGTCCACTCGTTCAGCTAAAACATGAATAAATAATACATAGTCATCAATCTTCACGACAATGTTGACAGCTAGGATCTCGTTTTATTAAGAATTGTCTCATGAATAATTTATTTTACTAAATACCTATAAATCTTAGTCCAAAAACTGTTGATTAGTCTGAGAAAACATGTCTTTCATTGTTGATGGCAATATTACAAAACTTTCCAATCATAAACATGGTTGGAAGAAACTCTCCCAAACAAAATGTTCTCATTTTAATGACTTGAAACAAGCATAATAAATGTAAAGAAAGGAAGGAGCTCTACTTTGGCGCATATTACAAATATAATTTCTGTATATTCTAATTTAATTCATTTTCTTTTACTGCGCATTTTTGAAAACGTGCACATTTAAAAATTGCTCCTTATTACTCGGCATATCCGTTCTTTCGCATGGCACGGCACTGCTAAAGAGGATATGCATTTGTAGAGCCAGCAAAAGCATTATACCCTCAACGCCTCGTCTTAAACTTTTTCCTCTTGTTGTGATAGTGATGGCAGAAGCGGAGGACTCTCTCTTTCAGCGGCAAGCTTTTTCCTTCTCGGTGCAGTGCTTGTCGCTTTTTGGTATAAAGCCAAGAGAGGTGAAAGAGCTTCCTTTCACCAACCAAACTTCCAGTCTTCAACTGACTTTTGCCGAGTGCGTATGTGCCCAAAAGAGTGTATAGTTTGCTCTAAGTTTGGTTCCAGCAGCGTTCCTTCAAAAACTGGAAAGTTGTGCGAAGAAAATGCTAATGGTATGAGTTGAAGAATGAAGTGTGGGAAAGCCATAAGTTGGCCAAATAATTTGAGTGAATAATGAAAATTGCTTTGTTGCCTCGTTCCATGAACTATATCGTTGAAAATCAGAGGTGAAAGCATCATCATATCTAATTCATTTTGAAAGGCGCCTGTCAGCCACCTAATTTTTCGTATGTCACCCACCGCTCTAAACAATTTGCGTAATTCCTCCTTGCAGTATTTATGAAGTGCATCGGCAAGGGGAAATCCATTCCTTTGTTTTCCCAAAATGTGTAATGTCTAAATCAATAAAAAACGAGTCGCGTTTCACAATGCCCTATAACCACGTCTAGAGTGAAGATGGGTTTGGCTATGGAAGGCTGTATTGTTTATTATTGCTTAACTTCTGATGAAGAAAGCTTTTGACTTATTATTCTTGACATTGTCTGGAGAAGGAGGAAAGTTTAGTAAAATTTAAGGCACACGAGTCGTGTTGAAAGATGGAAAAAGGCAGTTGACATTTCGGAGATGTCTGGATTTTTGAGAAATCCTTGAAAAAGTTGTTTACTTGATTCGTAGTTATTAATATTTGCACACGTTGGAGAACGAATTGTCACTTGTGTTCTCAATTCTGAGCAAACATGATTCCTAAGCGAGTGACAGTGTTTGTGATTCTTTCATCTCTACTTGTGACTTCGATGGCAGGTAGCGTAAAGGGAAGTGGTGAGATTAGTGATGACACCTCATCCGATTTAGAGATAGATGACGGAACCAGTTCCATTACCGGTGAAAGCTCCGAGTACAGCGACAGAGTGAAGTGTGTTTGTGACTTAAATTGTGAGCACCTGAGAGCTGAGGAGTGTCAGAATGGTGTCACATTTGACATGTGTCATTGCTGCTTGGTCTGTGCGCGCGGAGAGAATGAGCCGTGTGGAGGGGCCCTTGGCACTTGTGCGTTTGGGCTCCACTGCCAGCTCAACAATGAAGAGAGTGTCGCACTCAACGATCTTAACTCAACGAGCCCTACTCCCCTTTTATCTCAAGAAGGAACTTGTTCCAGTATGTCGTAATAATACATAGAATACATAAAAACTCCTTTGATTTGCCCTTTCAAACATAAAAAAGTTCTTTTCCACTTGTATTGCAAACAAATATGCTGCTCTTTTGTCTGTTTTCTCACTACCTTTCTCTTCTGAGCTGCTGGAGGCTAAAACGGAAAAGTTTTGAAATTGGGATGTCTTGTTTTGTCCAATGTAGTAAAGCTTGTACGGACTAGCATGGAACGCCTAAAGGATTTATGACTTGACTTTTTTTCGCAAAGCAGCATCTGTTCATTGAAAAAGTTTCCTGGGTCTTGTTTCACTTTCTATCGTTGATTTTTATTTACTCGACTTGCCTTTACCTAAACTTCTAAATAAAGAGAAGGGACAGTGAATCTCGCAAAATAAAAGTTAATTTTATTGTAAGGGAATTTTTCCTGCCTTTTATTCCAAAGTATTTATTCCTTTCATCCTTTGTATCTTTGTGTAGGAGTGGGGAGATGTGGCCAACTTCAGGATCAGTATGGCTGTGTGGTTGACCCAGAGGGAGAATGCGTCTGTCTCACACGGAGAGCATGTCCTGGAGAAAAGATGTTTCTTTTCGAGGACGAAAACTCTTGTCGATCTCGCATGGCTTTCCTTATAGCCAAGAAGGACTTGGAGCCAGCCACCTCAACTACAGCACCTTCCGCAACAGGTCAATAAATCAATGATCATCTCCTCCCAGTATTGAAATGCTTTTGCTTTGCTACGTTACACCTTCTTCCTACGCCTTTTCTGCAAAGACTGAAAGCGTATTTTTTTCTTAGATCAACTTAATTTTTCTTCGTAACAAGAAGGTCTCCAGATAGTACTCCTCTCATTCTCAGGAAACTACTTTCATTCAGTATTTTTTCACTTGCTTTCCTTCAGCCGCAGTAGTCTTTCAGCAGACTGTGAGCGTGCCGCTTCATATGTGAAGATATTGATGGCACTGATGGGAAACAAATACCCTACTTGGCCTATTTCGAGGGAGAAAAATGCACCCAGAAGATACTTTAACTTGAGGGCAAAGCAAGACAGAGATGGATGACCTGTCTGAATGACAGATTGGTGCACTGTTTTATGAACGAAATATAAATATACTGGATGAGTTCTTTATTACCACACGACTCTGCCTATAACCAGTGGTCTAAATTCGATTTTTTCCTAGAGAGGCGAGATTTATTTTCAATTAATTCTTAACTAATCTTCAAGGTGAATACAAGTCTCTAGTCGGAAGCTCAGATTTAGTACGCGTAAGGTGTGTTTTGAGACCTATAAAATGCCATATGGGCTATATTCTTTTACGTACGCCTTGTGACGTTTTCAAACTTAAATAAAACCAGATTGTACTATTTTATGTGTAAATTAATATTAGGCTGTGTAAGCGTCTGCATACCCTTTGGGTACGACGACTCAATTGTGTAACATTTTCACCTTTACACCTACGTAGCCTACTCCTATTTTTGGGTATGCAGCAGGCCTTTAAAATCACAAGCGCCCACCTAACCCAAGCCCAACACTTTTTCTATTTCATTCTTTATTGAGCAATTCCTTTTATTCATGATCCGTCATTCGTTTTCTATGGCAAAGCGTGTAGAGTTTTTTGAATTGCGCTCCCATCTTCTACATAAAAGAGTTTGTGAAAAGAAGTTAGAGAAAGGAAAATCTTTTTTGTGATTTTGATTTTCTTCTCTCCTTTATCCTGACTGCCTTTTCATCTCCTTCCTCGATTTATCGCAAGTTGTATAATCTTTTATTTCTGATGGGTGATGGCTTGTCTTAAAAAGGAAACCAAAAACGATTTCACTGATTAAGCTTTTCCTTCCTTCCTGAGCCAAAATCAAAGAAGCTGTAGAGACATACAGGATCTGCCTGCTGGAAAAGCTGAAGCATCTTTGTTTTATGAAACATTAGAAGCACTTTTGGTGTAAAAACAATCAACTTTATCCTCTTCTTAAGAAGACAGAATTGAAAATCCTGAGACATAAAGTGAATTCGGAATTAGAAAAGTAAGTCGGACCAAAGAATTTGACGTGATGTTAAAGTCAAATAGTAAAATCCTGACGTTCTGTTTTTCTATTTCTTTTATCACAAAATTTGAATAAACATGAACATGGGACAGAATGGGTTATGCCCTCATTTTCCTGTTCCACGAAGCTTTCCTTTGGTTCTACTACTACTGCTCGTTAAAAATCACATTTCAATAAATCAAATGGCGACACGTCTTAGCTATTTGCACACCGAATAAACGAAAGAGCACAATAAACTAAGGTTTACTATGAAATATTCAACGCGTCTTCCTGGATCAGATTGTTGTTAATGAAATCAAATGTCGCATGAAATGAAATTATTATTATGTATGAAAGTCGACAAAGAACTACAAACTCTGAAAATTTCAATCTTTATTGTTATTACGAAGCAAACATATGGCATTTCCTCCAACTTACCAAGACGCGAGCTAACTTTCATCATACAAATAAGAGACTTTCTCCGGCAGCGTGACAGGCTTCTATTATTACATGCGAACTTTCCGTTATATCTTTGACTTTATCATAATTTTTAATAGCATCTAATTAATTTCAACATTTTCTCATTAAAATGAGTTGTTACGTAAATTAATTGTGCAAAACAAATTGCCACCGGGGTTTATTTTGCCACCGCACGACTTTACTTGATTCTCATTATGCTTTGAATGAATGTAAAAGTGAAAAAACAAAGATGTAATCTCCCATTGAAAATGGTTTTTAATCAAAGGTCTTGCTAACTTCCGCTTTCAACCCACGTTCAAACGAAGTGTTTTAAAATTAAATTCAGCATGTACATGAACATACATGAGAAAGTCAAATGGGGTCAGTCAGATAAATGTGTGTAAACTCAATTTCAAAAGATAGGGTCGGCAGGTAGGTGTATTCCTTTTTGAATGCTCTTTCTCTCGCGTTTGGCTGGCAAAGAAGATTGGTTTGGTGCATGCGAAATAAGTTTCTTTGAAACATTGCACCACTTATTCTTTACTTTCATCTGCGTTTTTGTTGGCGTAGGTAAAGGTAGGAGTCATCGCAATAAATGACAAGCCAATACATCAAGAGCATTAATTTAACTGCCCTCCTTTTTATTTTAAAGGGGGAAATAGAGTGTGCTTCCTGCTGAGCTCTTTCCGTGCACTAC
>JAHZMY010002440.1:0-10172 GCA_027743915.1 Seira sanloemensis | reverse complement strand
CAAAAATTGGCAGCGTGAATCCGTACCGGGACTAACCATAAGGATCGTGAGCGGTTGAGAGGTAACGGTAAAATAATTATATTTATGGTAACATGAGTGTTAGCCAGTAGTCACAGCGACAGTTGCCGTGCCCCCTCACCCCTCTCAGGTCTGACAGTAATATCCGTTTTCTTGGGTGTTCTAACTTCTCGGTTTTTAATTATATTAGGCGATAAATTTAACCGTTTTATATTCATCTCCATTTGGAAATATTACTGGGGTCTAGTGTCTACCTAGTATACCTGGTACAATCTGCTCGGAGTGAATTGAATCCTTCACAACTTTTGTCCACTTCTATTTCAATTTTCAGACTACGCAGATACTGACACGGCACTTTAACCAGGTAGTAGGTGACAAAGTCCAATGTATGTAGTTGACATGTAACCGTGGCAAAGGAAAAACATTTAACAGTTTATTTCTTGTGGAACCCGGTTCCACGAAAACTGCCAAATACGAAAACTGCACTGTAGGATGTACTCAAGTAAACATGTATTTTAAATTTAAAAAAATTATGCAATCTTCCTCTGTCTAAATATAAAGTATGGATGAAGATGTATGGCTATTTCTTTCTTACTTATTTAAAAGATGTGAGGAAAAACGACAACTTCACCGCAAAAAGGGCGGCTCCGGAGTGATCGTATTTCTTCGCGCTTGCCTGTATTGAGCGCCATTCAGAGAAATATTTAAAGGAAAGAAGGTTACTTGGTTGATTGCTGGAGAAGGAAAATGATTATTTGGCAAATATTTTGTGAGTCCAGGACTTGTCGAAAGTACGTATTCATATGTGTACCTGAAGAAACCCGAATACCTCAGGCTTCGCTCCGGAATCTGCTAGTGCGTTCACTTTGACAACTGACCCAGAACTTAGCCACTGCATCTGCTCGACAGCGTGCTTTACACTTTCTCCCGAGGTTTGCCTATCACGGAAAATCGTTTTCAGGAACATTGCATTTGGCTACAATTTTTTTTATATGTATGCAACTTGTTGAATGCTGCAAAAAGAAAGGATTTTTTCACATTTCTTTACTTCCTCCCTCTGAAGAATGTCTTGAAACATATTTTGCACTCAGACACGATGAACAATGCAAGATGCAAATTACGGCTGGTGTCCTTGCAGAGGTAATGGAGACAACAATATATGCAAATGAAATTGGATCCGTGTGTGCCAGTAAACCTTAACTGGTAATTGAGTGAAAATTGAACGAAAATTGAGGAAGTTGAATAGGTTGAGGAAATCAAGGTATGCTTCTGCTTTAGTCTATCGTTAAAGCTAAAGGGAATGCCTGAAAGAAAGAAATGGTAAATACATATGTATGTACAGTACTAATTTTAAATGGCAAAAGTTGAGAAGTGTGCAATGAAAGGCAGATCGTAATATCACGTTTATAATGATTAGAGGGAAATCCGAAGATAAATTGTTAAATACAAACATATATTCTACATTTTTGAAATCATTAAGAGACATGGTGAACAAAAAATATTTCATCAAAATCCTGAAACATTTCTATGTATTACGTGTGCAACCGAAAATTTTCTGATTGGCGACGTATGTGTAATAAATGCGTTGGCGTCAAAATGCTGAAAAGGGGATAAAATTTGACAAAAAGAAAATGCAGTTTTATACGAATTGTGTAAATTCTTCCTAAATTCGTTCTCGGAAATCTTCCCACAGACTCGTCTACCCCACCACTAAGCTCACGATACACTAGAAAGACCAGGTGTGGCGAAGAGTTTCGTTTTCATATGCAAAATAAATTAACCATTTATTCAAAACCACAAAATGTTGAGAAGACGGAATTTCCTCCGTATTTATTATTCGCATAAAAAATGAACTTATTAGTGTTAGGTACAGCCTTGACAAGAATTTGAATTTGAATTAAGGTTACTAAAAACCAAAGTAGGGTTGCTATTTATAGGTATGAGCAAAGAATATGTTGCTTGTGTAAAAGTAGCTAGTTTGAGGTCACATTGTAAACATTTACATATGATAGATATTTCCTTCAAACGTAGGTGTGCACATTTTTTTCCAATCATGAGTAAAAAATTAAGACAACTTGAAAATGCGTAAGTGTATGGGCTCTTGATATAGTATATAGGTATATATTTATTACTCTTATTTCATATTTGTTACCGTCCATACAAAGTATTAAAAAAACCTCCCAAGATTTTTCACCATTTCCCTCAAGAACTAGATCAGTGCGCACTGCAGAACCATCTGGTAGTTTACATTTTTCAAATCGTAGTCAAAATTTTAACTCAACAGTCAGAAGATTGTCTCCGTGAGTTCGTATTGATGAAATAACAAACACGTCGCACAACTCCCCGGTAATGGTGTAGTTGTTTGGTCTTAATTTTGCGCTTTTTGGAAAATCTTTATAATAAAAACGTTAACTTATTAATACTTTGTAGTTAATATTTGGTTGGGTTTAGGTACAAATGGATTTGGCCACTGGCTGCCAAATTTTTAATCGCTGATTTTTAAACTACCGTCTTCCTAAAAATTCAAACTTGTTGTTGTAAACACAGTCCGTTGTTTTCCACACAGGTACACTCTTGAACATACATACATAAATTACTTATTACTTGCACAGATTTATTTCAAAGATTTCGCACAAGTTGTTAGTTGCTTACATTCTCGAATTCTCGCATTGTAAATCTGTTTCGCTGGAAAGAGTGATTGCGTCAGGATATCTTATGTTGTCACTACCTTTTTTTTATATAAAAAATCTATTGATCCTTCAATTTGTTCAACGTCGACAAAAAACTACTTATTACTTCCAGAAAGTATGCCAATTGCCGTACAATAACTGAATTTGCGTCAGAATGCTTGAAACTTGGGTGGGTGAGGACGAATTTGGGTGTGCAGTAGCCGAAGAATAAATATTGAAATATTAAAACTGTTGTATATAATTTTTCGCTAATAATTGCAATCATCAAAACTTAGATTCGAAATTACCAAAAATCTGTTGATATTAGAAATCCAGCGTAACCCAGAAATGAACAAGTGGACGTATTGATAAAACTTTTATGTTGTTCAATGCTAATCTTATTAAGTAGCTCAGCTCCACCATAAGCAATGCATTTGTAACAAAGCGCCCCAATTCACAATTTTTGCTTGTATAATCGTAACTGCCATTCACAGAGATCTCTTTTCAGCCGAAAATCCGCAGTAGACAGTCAAGGAATATATATTTATAGGAATAGTCAAATGCAAAACTCCGACTGGCCGAGCAAAAAGACAATTGACGACGTGAAGCTTAGTACACGCATACATTTTGGTTTTCAGCGTTTAAATGTTGGACGCCGACAATCAATCAACATGTATTTTCAACAATGTATGCAATGTAGAGCTGTACCAATTGCTACGTTATTAGCTTTCTCTTTGACCTAGCTGAAAAAGAGGAATATCGACCGTGAATACGGAAAATCGGCTATATGCGTCCGGTGTCATATGAAAAAACGGCTCTATGCATCTAGTGTCGTCTGAAAAAATGGCTACATATATGATTTCTGTTTAGCATGGAAATCCGTAAGAAAAAAAACAGCCATTTTTTCAGACGACACTGGGTGCATGTAGCCATTTTTCCGTATTCACGGTCGATTTGATGCATTGAAAAGAATTCAGCCTGGGAGACAGTAGGTTACCAAAAATGAAGGGAAAATTTAATAACAAAATTCTGCATCGAAAATAAAGTGTATAATAATTATTTGATGTAAATAACGCAATTATGTTTTATATGCAACTTCGTACATTTTGAAACGAGTACAAATTGCTAGGTATTCTGGCGGTGATTGAAATACTTGCCTTGCGACTATTGCGACAACTGATTATTTGAATATTTGAAAATGCCCTTAAGAAAGTATCAATAGGGACTATTCAGGAATTTGTGAAAACCCGGTTCCGTAGCACATGCCAAATTCATCGGCGTCGACATAAATTGTAAATGTACGTATGTAAGTCACCAACTTTTCTTTTCCCAATCATTTTGAACCAATTCCCCCTAGCAAAACTAAATTCAAATTTTTTCTTATGCATATTTCTGATTATATTATTAGTAAAAAATGTGCAAAAATTTGATTGCTTAGTTTTACACCAGTTGGCCGACTTCTTCATCCGCGTCATACTCGTTATTACTACACCTCAAATAAGTCTGTAGACCCACATTGGCCCCTCCCCCGATACTAGTCACTATATCCATCTTCTCATTATTGCTCTCCTGGCTCAGCTCCCTCTCTAAAATCAGGGCCGACTCAGACTCCATGAAGACAGAGTCTCCATTCACACTCGCCCCCCGTAGGCCCTTCGCCCCCATCAAATTAGCTGTGCCCGTGCTGCTGCTCAGCCTCCGCTTCATGCTGCTCCCGCAGCTCGAGCCTTTTCTCACGGAACTCCGACTCTTGAAAGAGTGGCTGAAGGAGCTCCGCGTATTCGCAGAGATCGAAATAGAGACGGAGTCCCTCGCCACGGAACTGGAGTTGAAGCCATGGTGGTGTCTCACCGAGCTGTTGTGGAGGACCGTTGTGCTCGTCCGCTCTGCGCGATTGAGGGGCGACGAGAAACAGGCGTCCTGGGTGCCGCCTGTCGTACTCCGGTTGTAGAGGTGGTAGCGGTGCTTCTGGTGTTGGGGTGAGTGGGAGTGGTTCTGGTGGTTTTGGGGGCAGGTGGAGTTTTGCGGGGAAGTTGCGGGTACTTGGCTGAAGAGGATGGAGGTGAACTGCTCCCGGAAGCGGTGGCAGGAGGCGATGTAGGCGCAAGGTGTTCTGGAAAAGAACAGACAAATAGAAGAAATGATTTACATACCTAAAAATTTACAAAATGTTTCAATTGAAGTTTAATTTCGGGCTGAAGTAAATATGTACTTAAGACAAAGAAATTATTACACGTGGTTTTGTTGTATTTACATACATGGGTAATTTATTGTTCTTTCTTCACTTTGTGCTCCTAAAAAGGGAATTTTGTAGCTTTTTATGGTTCGGAACTTAAACTTTGTTTCTTATTGAAAATCGGAATTTCAGATAGCAAAAGATAAGTAGAGTCGACTGGCTTTTATTGTCGCAGCAAATTATGTAGATGAATTGTTTAACTGTATATATCTACATATATTAACTGTTTTAGACTATTTTCCAATTCACATGAAATATATGTATATGTACATTCTGGGGACTAACCCAACTTAATTTGTTTTTCGTTGAGGAAGTGAATGCAAAGCATATGTAAATAAACAATACAATTTCCTCTCTTGTCTTCCAGTCTTACTTCTCCTCACCTCATGTATTGCACATCCAAGAAATGTGTAATACGAGGCAAGAGGGCCTTTTACAATATTAAGGATTTCAACCTCGCTTCCTTATTTCACCGAGACTATTAACCTACTTTGCAAAATAATCCCTGTTCTCTCTCTCTCTCTTTCGCTCAAACCCATACCAATATGCGTTTCCAAAATATGCTAGTATTCTCTTCCGCCAATTCTCATGGACTAATTTGCTCATGGACTCATAATTCACATGGATCTTTGAGGAGAGCGTGGCTCTATCCTTCTGGGAGAAATTCGGGAAATTCAATTTAATTTTTGTTGACGCTTTTCCTGAATGTTCTATTCTAAACATGGAAAAGGCGAACATTCAAGATGTGTTCCACAACTAACTTGTGAAACTCGGGAAATTCTCGTCGGGATGATAATGTTTAAAACGATTGTAAACGGTAGTATATGTTCATGTTTTCATATATAGAAGGAAGGTCTTCCGTCGTAATGAGATTTGTCCTTGCTGAGATCTTAAAGTTGACTTGAAGCTTATGAGTGACTTTTGATGTGTTCTTAATTGTGACTTTGATAACGTTGAATGATCTTATTTTGGTAAGAATAAGGAAACATACTGACAGCAATAAATATTGTGATAAAAGCTGAAGCTTTTTATTAACTAACAAAAACGATATTGTCCAAGCCAAGGGTGATGATCTAACAAGCCCTGGGAGCAGTTTAATTCTAAGTTCAAAATACTAGGGTCGATTTCCGGACCAGCGTTTTTGAATCAATTTATTGGTTTGCTTATAAAAAGAAGAAAAAAATAAAGATTCGTCCAATGCACTCCTAACGATTTTAAATTGAAAATGGCAATAAGACGAATGAATCGATTACATATATCTATACAGCTTCAGCAAAAGTTCCACCAGGCAACAAACTCCAACCGGCATATTATTTCAACCTTACCCTACTACAATACATTTTTCATGGAGACCCCCATTACGAAATTGCCTTTCACCTCATAAACCTCACCCAAACGACAATTGAGATTTTAACTTTCACTAAAACTAGCAAATGGCCTCTTCTCATTCACTTCCTTAAAGCGAAACGCGAGAGCGGCGTTTAGTCTCCATTAAAATAAGTATTTACTGATTCTCAACTTCCAACAGCCTACAATGACTCCCTAGCTCCTTGGTCCATAAAACCTGCAATGACAACCTACCCTGCCAAAATAGTTTTCCAAAGCACTCATTGTAAATAAGATGCTCAAGGAAAGAGAATTCTGGAAAATATGTGGGGCTTTCACAACATTTCCAGCTTTTCTACAGCTTCCTCCAGCGTCTTCGTGGGATATTCCCCAGGCAGTCTTTTAGCTTTTTTGCTGCCGGAGCTCGTGGTGAATTGAGGCTTTGCAACTCGCAAATTTGTGACGTGCTGACACAGTTCAACGTCGCCGGAAAAGAGAGGCATTTGTACAACTTGTGACACAAATAGAATATGTTGCGTTCGACTCGCTCAAAGGAAGAATCAGAAAGAAGTAATAAAAAATTGAGGATGCGCTGAGATTCATTCCTTTCTCTTTTTTAGGCGGAAGTTCAAAAGTGCATGATGATGGAAATAAGTAGTGCGTAAGTATCTTACTCGGGCAGTATTTTTGCAACTTGGACAGACATGCTCAAACACGTAAAACTGAGTACATATGTATATACTTCAACCGGTTTGCAGTCGCCATAGGGAATGAGTCATATTAAAATGTAATTGGTTGCTGAAATAAATTGCCGAAAAATTTTTTTTACCTCACAAATGGAAGGGTTTTGACTGTTCAGGGAATTATTAGAAATCGTCGCACCGAACCAAAAGTGAAAGTGGGAGAAAGTTTGTGACTATCAATTACTTGAGTAATATGCAATGTAAATACAATCGAAAGTTTTTCTTTCAATTTTCTAGGGTTCACTCCTTTGAATGAATTTGGTAGGAGAGTGGTAAACAATGTAAAGCATTGGTTCGAGGATAATTAATTAATTAATTATAGAGATGAGACTTGCATGTTTTTGCGCTGAATGAAACGAGACAAAATGCTGAACATACAGTGGCATAGAATGGATGAAGCATGACCTATTCGTAGACTATGAAAAAGAGAAAGTTTGAAGTCAAAACAAAGAGGGAAAAGTATGATTTGCTTGTTTTGCACGTGTAGTTTGATAATCATTGCAGTATTTGTTTCATAGTCTTGGCCTCCAAAAATCAAATAAACAAAGAACAGTATTTTTGCACTACGAAATATGCACAGTTATGAGTTTGCTCGGGTAAAGTCTTGTCAACAAAAATATTTATACATTTTTTTTCACGAGTCGCGTGACATTACGACAACAAAACCGTTGTCGATGCTGATGGCATGTTACAGGTCATAGAGCAAGAAATCGGTGAGAACAACAGCATTATTAGAATATTATCCGGAGCATTTTTATTTCCAGCCAGTTTCTATCTAATTGCATCCACGGCTGCAAATATTACCACCAGCCAAGCAATTCAATTCACACATATAACTGGCAAAAACTTATCGCCTCAATTTACTGCCTCACCGAGTGTACAAATGCTTGTTAAAAATGGATAAACTCATAATTTTAATGGAATCGCCTCAAAGACATTTTGTGCTCCGGAGTGCAACAATCATATATGAAATCGCCATAATGAATTACTCAAACCAAAGTACAAAAAGAAAACCTTTCTCAGTTAAACGTCAACTGCAAATCAGTTTTTGAAACATATGCACGCCAACAGATAATATTTTAATTTTACTAAAAAAACACTTTTTAAGCATTCCACTTTCCATGACACTTTTATAAATGGACTTCGCCCTTGAAAAGGTGACGTTTTCTAAAAGGATCGTTATTCCGGTCAGTTTCACTCAAAGATTTGCACGAGACCAGAAGTAATTTGTTATAAGTTGCACAACCGATTGTCACACTTCAGCAGCATCATATACACCTGACTATTTTCGAGACTTCAAATTTAAGAAGGAAGGAGCATTTCAATCTTCTTACTTCTAGTTTGTTAAGGTTGCTTGCGCAAAATTCAATTTTCTGGGTTACTTACATGCGTTACTAAAGCTTTATGCAATTTAATGGTATTCGGAATTTTGAAGAGCTTTTTTGAGCTCATAGTGATTACACGGACGAATTTAGGAGATTTACAAAACCAAACAATTGACGGTCTTTTTAAGCAAAGGAAGCACTAGATTTTGGGTGAGCATGAAATAATGAACTACAATAAGACTTTCTCGCGAAAATCTTGAATACTGGACATCTCATGTATATTTAATTCAATGTTTCTATGTATGCCGTTTAAGATGCTATAATACCATACAGATTTACTGGTGATGCCGTATCCTAATTTACCATCTAAGTTTAAATTGTTGTCAACGTTAGGTGGTTTCTTTCTCCATGAGGATAGTTAAGTAGGTAACTGTCAACGTTTGAGTCGGTTCATAGGTTATACATAAAGTAGGCACTCTGTTTGTTTGTATGTACATATATCCTCTGCTCTGCTTCAAACTCTAATTTTGAATTATTGCTAACCACAATAGTAATTACTTTCATGTACACATTTTTTTATTAAAAATTCGACGAATAACATTCAAAATAAATTACTTGCAGCAGATTACGAATTCAATCCAAATCAATCATTCTGGGCATTCTTAAAGACACATTGTGTATTTTTATTGCAGTGATCATGTCCGTGACACGGTGTTTATTTCGCTCGTTACTTTTTCTAGAAAGGCTATGCAAATAAATCTTACCGGATGTCTTATGAAAAGTTTTTTGTCTAAAGCAAACGCATTTTACAATAATCTCAAATCCAGCGATGCATAAGCTACAAAAGCCAAGAAAAACTGTTAGTTGCGTCACTCGCAACATTTTTGGAGTCCTCCAAAACATGTGAAATGCAATAGAACGAGAAAAGAATATTATACATGACGACGTTGCATAACGTCATCCCAAACAGCAAATACATCTGAACTGCTCAACTAAAGTGCGAAGCAGAAATAGGAAATTTCATCAGTGTTTCTGTCAAAAAGTTTTTCACTTGTTTTATTTAACGCGAATCAGCGAAAGACACAAGTAGAGATGTTCAAGAAATGAAAAAAAGTTTTCCGACGCATTCGTGTGCTAAGAATCAATGGTTGTCGCGGTTGGCTTTGCTGCACGAGTCTCAGCTTATACATATGAAGTTCATGGAACCTAATCAATTAAAATGGCAACGTTTGTACAATTCACTTCCAAACACAATGTAATGGGAAATACGCTAGAAAAATGAACAAAACTGATCTTCGGGCTTTTATTGCAGAATATGACTCGTAATTCCCCTCTTTGATTTCAAAAAATGTATAAATGGGGCTTTTCCAATCTGTTATTTTTGGGTTGAAAAATATGTTTCAGTACGGAGCTTTGACATCGAAGGATTCTGGGAAAGCCTTTAATGAAGGTCAATAATGCGCTGGAGGTCAACCCACAAATGTCACCAAAATCTGATTGCGATGTAGGAGTAGAGCGACGACATGCAAATAGAATGTCACAGACGATACATACAAAGGTAGTTCCAAACTTTTTTTGATGAGTGCAGATAACAAAGGGATACACGCGTAGTTGGTTTACACAATGATGAATCCACTTACTTACATACAACGCTTCAGGTTTTATTCGTCTAAAAAGCTGTTTCAGCATTATCTGAAAAAGCCAAGAAACATTGAAAGCGGCGTTGATGTTGCCACTTCTGAAAAAATATAAACCGGATGTAGACGCAAGGCGTAAGCCCACACAAAATTTGCTAAACCAATTTTCTCTTTATTGCTAACACGTATATATGTACGTACCTAAGTAAGAGTAAGGG
>JAHZMY010002439.1:0-13613 GCA_027743915.1 Seira sanloemensis | reverse complement strand
CACCGTCGATATTCTCACTTTCTGCGGAATCAGGGTCGAAATAACTTGTAGCATTATCTTATGCCCTCACCAAGCAATTAATTTAGAATTACCCGGTGACCACTAATCTTTCCGTGAATTTCAATACAAAACTCAGTTTGAGATTAAAACATGTCACTTTCAATTTACTTGTGTGTTTAGTGTTTACAATCACCTTCAAAATATTTCAGATGAAATAGGTAACTCATCCATTATCTGTTCCATCAAAGTGTCATATATAAACAGCAATTGTTAATTGAGTCCGAACTTGCCTCACGAGCCATTACTTGATTAGTGTAAGGTAATGGACAATGAAGCTACTTTTGACATGCACAAAATAACATCCCACTTCATTGTATTCTTTCGATGAGATGCATTGTATTTAGTTAATTAAATGAAAAAAAATATCTCAACTTCATCCTGCACTACAAACAAATTGAATAAGTACTTTTGTTATTTACACATGTACATCAATGGTGATCTAATAATAATTCCGTTATTTGAATACATGGATAAGCCTGTCTCAAGCTTATCAACTTTTATTGATTATGTTATTCCCATTTCGTAATCGGGTAAGTTGCAAGGCAGCCGTGAAAATCCGGCATTGTCATATTCTGCATGCGTATGAAAATCAAGGGAAATTCGTTTACCAAACTGAGCCGGGTGTGATGGTGGCAGGGAAATTGTCTGTTCGTCCGTTTCCCTGGGAACGACACATTTGTGCGACGAATCCTTGTATGTATGCATATAAATATGTATGTACAAATGTAAAGCTAAACCAGTAACACACTTTCAAATTTATGATGAGTGCCGCCTGGTTTCCGGGAATCCGAAAAACCGAAACGTTGGCAAATTTTATAATAACTTATTTTCGGCTAACTACAGTTTCAATTTCTTATTGCGCAATTTTATTTTACATTTGCTATATTAATTTGCAGTTGCACAATGTCTTGAGTCTTTAATGATCTTGTGATACAAAAGTGTAGAAAAAGATAATAAATATGTCCATTAAAACATTGCCTGATTTGTAGTTTAGGATGACAACTAAATGAATGGTAATTACAATATTCTGTGAATAGACCACATTATTTATTTTCTTGTGCATATACATATATATTGTTGACACCCGACAATTTGTGGAGTCGACAATTTTTTTGCCAAATGCCCAGGCAACTTGTGCACATTGCAATTTTATTGTATTTCGCGTATATGTGTACCCACGAAGATGCCTGCTAATGAAAATTAACTTCTAGGGAAATTCATTAATCGTTCAGATCCGGTTGATCCATGTCATTAAGGTGAGCCCAAGAAAAAAATTGGAATGTCAACTAGGATTACATTAACCCACTTTGTGCCCCAAAATGAGAAGAATTATTATTTCGACTTTTGAAAATTGTTCTTTGAATGCTTTTCAATATTTTCCGGTCAAACGGATTTTTTCTCGCTAATTTGACTTTGTAAATCTTTAGATGCGAAAATAAACTAAAACCAACAAAATAAAATGAAAATTTACCATTTCTCAAACCTAATCTCGAGTAAAAAGCTTCGTAAACA
Organism: Seira sanloemensis; assembly: GCA_027743915.1. NCBI lineage: Eukaryota > Metazoa > Arthropoda > Collembola > Entomobryomorpha > Entomobryidae > Seira > Seira sanloemensis. The sequence goes on along the minus strand of JAHZMY010002439.1, from coordinate 12,041 downwards.
TAGAAGATCCAGAGAATTGCAGATTACTTCGTTCAAACGTTTTTCGAATCAAAAGCAATATTATGGCCACAAATTTCTACATAAATAGCAACCCATACCTAAATATTGGATTATGCTTTCTACGCTCTAACGCTCCATGGGTTTGCCCTGATTTGAATCACCTCTTCTCCGGGAATTCCCCATCACGACATTAACTAATTCCGAATTCACAACTCCCATTAAAAATCCTTGCACTTGAACGCACCAAAAACCAAGTGACACCCACACCCGAGAACCAATGCAATGGTATTATGGTTTCAATTACCAAAACAGGTTGGGAAATACTTTGCGGATTTTCCTATAAAAAATGCCATCACTGCCAATTATTTGCATCATCATCAGAAATTCTCTGAATTCTGAATCCATAATTCTCCACACAATGCAAATCCAAAAATCCAATGCATCCATTCAATTCAATTCAACCCCAGCGAAAATAAAAGTGAAACAACGCCTCATCATCACGTAACTTGACAATGACACTCGAAGATAAGATTTTATCGAGTCAATCACAAAAAAATCATTTGATTTGAGATGATGTCGCGCCATCCAAATTGCAAAGGTAAGAATTGGACACTTTAAGAGATTTTGAATGGAGATGGAAGGTATAAATAGAAACGCCAGGATTGGGTTCAGGCAACTTGCTGCTGCAGTCACTTCGAAGAGACGACTTCGACCGGAACTCACCTGAAATTTTTATTTAAAAAAAAATATCAAGAATAGCCATAGAATGAAGGCTGTTTTGATCCTGTGTTTGATTGGGGCGGCGGCAGGTACGATACTACAACATTTTTGTTTATATTTTTTTCTTTTTTCCTGGGGGTAAATTATTACTGAATTTTGATTGAAAACGGATTCCAGAATTTTTTTTATTAAAAAAGGAAAGTTGAACGACGTTTTATTAAACCGTAATGAGGTTTACGTCCATTCCACAAATTGTAGGAAGTGTTTATTTGGAGTGTCATTAAAATCTTTAAGCTAAGGGTTAATATTAAGCGACGAAATATTTTTGATTTAAAAAAATAAACCCAAGAAACAGCAAACACTACATTTTGTTAAAGGCAATCATGTCCAACGATTTCAATCTGTGAAATATTTGTTAAATTAATTTGTTCCGAAATTAACTATTTTGACGTCCAAAAATCAAACTTTTAATAACTAGAGCCCCAATTATGGATTTAATTTTAGAAACTAACTGTAAAAATCACTTGCTTTTAGCACAAATATTGAACCTTGTAATTCACAAATTGTTCGAGGTAATGTTGCGGTTTTCCCAGCCGCATAGGTTTTTTCCAGTGGGAGAAAAATCCCGGTTTTTTTTATAAAAACGGTCCAAAATGTTTTTTTTACAAATTACCAAAACGTTTAAACGTTCTCTGATGGCATTGCATCATGTAATTATCTCACAATGCCCAGGCATTGAATTTTTTATTACTTTTTTTACATTGTCCATATTGCGTTGGACTTTTGGACAGTTTCGGGAAGTTGTGGTCAGCTAGCTTAGAACGTTTAAAATTGCACATTGTATTTGCCTGAGATTTTACCGATGTTCGCCAGTTCTTGATATTCCCCAATTCCAACGGAATTTAAAAGTCGAATTCCACACAAATGTTTCTGCAAATGGCCACAAAATTATCCAACAGAAATCTATCTCGCAGTGACAAACAATCTAATTTCAAAATGAACATTTATCGACGTCGAACTATTAAAAAACTATCCGATATCCAAAAAAAATCAATATTTTCTATTAAACCCTAAACTTTTATTTTCAAAAAAAGATCAAATCCGTAAAACCAGAAAAATCCCAAAAAATCGCTCCATTAAGACTTAGTCCAAATCAAAATCTAATCCTTTTTAAATTTCTTCAAAACTCGACTTCTAAAAATTAACGTCTTCTTCCTCCATCGTCTTAAATTTCCAGCATTGCCCCGCTTCCACAAGACCGCCCCCGAGCGCATAGTCGGCGGCTCGCAGGCCACCAAGGGTGAGTTCCCTCACATCGTCCAAATCAAGCGTAGCGGCAGCCAGTACTGCGGCGCCTCAATCGTGAACGCCAACTGGATCGTGACAGCGGCCCACTGCGCCACCGCCTCGGCCTCCGGCTACACCCTGGTCGCCGGCGAGCACAACCTCAACCAGAATGAGGGCACTGAGCAAAGCCGCACCGTCACCACGATCGTCCGCCATCCCAACTACAATGCCAACACGATGGCCAACGACGTCGCCGTCATGAGGGTCAACTCGCCATTCACCTTCAACACTTATGTGAGGGCTGTGACCCTGCCCAGCTCCAGCTTCACGCCCGCCAGCCAGCTGACCGCTGCAGGATGGGGAACCCTCAGCTCTGGTGGAAGTCTCCCAACGGTGTTGATGAAGGTCACTGTGCCCCATGTCAGCTTGGCCACTTGCAGGAATAACTATGGCAGCAGCAACATCCTCGCTGGCATGCTGTGCGCTGGAACTGCGGGTGAGATTATGAAGAAAAAATTTAATTTAAAATAATCGATTTTTGAAAAAAAAACGGTGGATTAAATTCTTCTAAAACCCGTGGTGCCGGGATCCGGGAAATAAATCTCGGAAAGTTAAATGCCACCCTCTGGTGTTTATGTCCATTTTAAAAATTTCCGTCAAAAAGCCCGGAAACTGCTTGAAGAAATCCCGGTAGTGGCAGTACCCTTGTTGAAAATAATGAAGGTTGCCGTTTGTTGTTTGAGAGATTGGAAATTCAGATCCGAATCGAAAGGGAATTCATATTTAATTTAATTCTACTTGGTTGGGTCAAAGAAAAAAAATTGCCACAATGGGTATAAAATTTTAAGCAAAAAATTCCAATGTGTATTTTTTCCTTATGCAAAATTCCAATCCTATTTAAACTTTGAAAAATCGAAACAAAGTTCACAAAAACTTGATAAATTGCATGAATTCTATTAAAATGTTTCGATTTTTTTAGAAAAGTTTATTGTGAATTCAAAAAGTTCCAGTTTTGTTATCGTCTCGTTATTTTTTTCTCATGAAAATTATGACACCTTTAGTTCTCGAACAGTCGCTGGGGAAGTTGAGATTAGATTAGAATCAAAATTTACAGTTTTTTAATTTCATTATTCAAATTCATTATTTCTTTCGCTCATTTTTCAAATTACCTTCTAAAAAAATACAATAAAAAATAAAATTATTCTTCATCTAAGTTTCAACTTGCCCCAGACAAAAGTTTTTTTAGCTGTACCTAGAATCCTAATCTGAGTGTTGGTGCAAATTAGTCTTTTCCAAAATCATTTCAGATGGGAATGTAAATTGTGATTCAAGATCATTAGATGCAATAATTAACATTGATTTTCCTAAATCACGATTTAAATTTAAGCCAATTTAAAATTTCCAATAAAAAGTTTAGAACACTATTTACACATCTTAATTATAATTTAGCTTGAAATATATCCAAAAGCTTCTTTTAAGCCATTGGAATCCCAGAACCCAAACAAAATGAAATTCGGACTTAGCGCAGAAAAGCAGCGAAAGTGCTTATTTATAATTCAGATTTATAATCTATATTTCCGTATGTCCATTGCTTTAACAATTATTTTTTCCATTTATTTTCCCCAAACCAGACCCGCTAAACTCATTCTATGAATAAGACCTCGAAATATTTTTTGTACAATGACTCCCCGATAACCTTGATCTTTCCTAATTAAAAAGTGTGAACAATCTGCCCCAATATCCCAATAATCCAATTCGCTTGTGTCAATAAAGAATTTTTTTGCTGAGACGCAGTTTCGCAGATAAAAATATATAAAAAGACCTGAAGTTCAAGTACCTGAACATTGCTCGTGTTTCGGTCGCGGTTTTATTGCGTAATATTGCATAAATCGAGTGTTATAATTTGTTGCGCAATAAAGCTTGTCTTATCAGCTGGGTGATAAGCCGTAAGCTGAGTCATAATACATACATACATGCATTTGTTGGCCGATTGACTGATATCCGAGAGAAGTGGGCTTACGTATAATATATCGTAAAGATGGTCATCAGTGTTTTTCAGGGGCAACTCGAAACAACACTTGAGGAGAAGAAAATAAATCGGGTCGGATCCGGGGAACTATTCAAAATGGGCAAATATCACCGGTAAATGCCACTTTGAATGCGTCGAAAATGACATTGTCATGGGCAAACTCTGGGGCTGGGGCAGTGTAAGACAAATAACACCAAAAATTTTAAGGAAAGGCTTTTGCAATTCTTGCGTATTTTGCTTAGGATTATTTTCGGACATTTTATTGGAAAAACGATTTGGACGGAAGTACGGACCACCAATGGACAAATATTATCATTATCACGTACAAACAATAATGACGGATGAACACCATGGTAACAAAACTGCATCATAAATGGATAATAGCCCAAAATCTGCAGCTTTTGTTGAGACAAAATTAAAATGCAATTTTGGAAAAGAGAGAAAAAAAACGGAATCTGGCAGTGAGAAACGACGACCTATATTATGCAGCAGTCTCAAAGATTATCGAGAAAAAACCTTTGATTAGTGCGTTTTGATGTCGAATGTCGATGTGACGCCGTGTTGGAAAAAACCATCGCTTGCAGAAATTGCTATAGCTGTAGGTTGATTGTTTCTGCAGAATAGATACAAAAAAAATTTGCTGTGAAATCAAAAATTAATTAAACTTCATTATAATGAACCCCTGTACATATAACGGACACAATAAAATCACGGACGATTATTTCTGAATACCGTAAATGACCAAAAGATAGCCGGGCTTCCAAAGATAGCCGGGTTCTAAAGATAGCCGGGGGTAAAAGCGCCAAACTTGAAAATTTGGCCGGGCTTCTAAAGATAGCCGGGTATCCAAAGATAGCCGGATGACAAGTCTATTGTAAACACTGAGCCACTATCTTGCATACAATATATCATTCACGAATCACAGTAAGATTGAATTGAAGACCAGAAGTTCCACGTAATTTAAAATTAAGACGATCAAATAAATTAAAATTAAAATGTAAAAATCCAAATACCTTAATGTCATAATAGCGAATTATAAAGAAATTCAGTGGTTACGAGAGCATGAAAACATGTGTCGTAAGTTTAGATTAAACAATTTCCCTAATATCTTCAATAATAATTCTACCAACAATAATTGCTTAACAATTTAAATTAGAATTTTCACGCTTTCATCGTTGTTGCCTTGTTTTTTTAAAAATTCTATGAGGAAAGTTTATATTGCATTCAGACTGTCGAAATTATTTTGATGCAACTTTATCGACATTTAAGATTTTAGCCGGGCTTCTAAAGATAGCCGGCTTCTAAAGATGGCCGGGGGAAAAAGCGCCAAGTTTCAAATTTTAGCCGGGGCTATCTTTTGGTCATTTACGGTAAGTATATAGGTAATTAAAGATTCAGCGGGTAAAAAAATATGTATATGCAGCTTACGAAGCATGTTGTTGACATTTTTCGGACATCCTTTACAAGTTATTTTGGACATTGCGTGTGTCAACTTCCGACGACATACAATGTCCGGGATATATAGGATTTTAGATAATAAACCAGGTGGGTTAACAGTCACACAGTAAAAATTTGTGAGACTGCTGGCGCACCTGGTTAAAAATAAAAACAATGCAATGAAAATTTTCTGCCAGCATGGGATCAAGGTCTTTTGACTTAAATGGTTGCCGGGTAATGTTTCCAGTAAGGTTAGTCGTTAAAATATAAAGTCGGACGGGAATATTTACTTGAGCGGACTACTGTGCAAAATGTGGCATACCCACATCCGCCTTTGTGTAAAAACCATTCCAATGCTGGGCTGTCGTTGATTTTCGGAAATTACACAATTCTTTGGTACAAAAATATCTTCAGTGTTGTCAAACTCACCTTGTCTTAAAAATTAGTCTTCGAGGGAATCATCGCATCTAAATAACCGCAGTATTTCAACAATTTTCCCAAATGTCATTTCGGCGTTTAGCTTAAAACCGCTAATTCTTGAAACGATTAAACATTCGTACTCTAACCAAATCTTCTCTTGAATTCAAAGGAAATTTAAAGTGTTTAGTTTGGGAAAAAGTAAAAATACGCCAAAGGCAAATAGTTGGGGCATTGTGAGACAAATATCACCAAGCATTTTAAAGGAGTTCCCGATGTTTTGGACAGCTTTAGACTTTTTGTTACAATTTTGTTACTTTCTCGTATTTCGAAAGAAATTTTGCGAAAAACTAACATACGACGAATACTTAACGGTTGGGCCAATATTAGGCAAATATCTCCAAGCATTTACAAGGATTTCGAGGCATTCTGGACAGTTTTAGCCGGTCTTGGACAGATTGGTTTTGGTTATTTAGTTTGATTGGAAAAGGCCCAAAAACTAGAAACTGTATGTTTAGAAATCTGCATTTAACATTTTTCTTATTTTCTTTGCACATCGAAATAAAAAATTGAAATAATAAAACTTAGTTAATCCAATGATGCCGGGAAAAATTACCCCAAATAAACAAAACATTCAGAAAAAAAGCCACCCGAAAGTTACATAAATAATTTACATCTATCTGCTGCATAAACGCATCAAATCAAATTGTGTGAATAACCGAAATCAGTTCAAATCGGATTAATTAAATCTGAGCTCATACATCTCCCCAAATAACATTTCTCTCTCTCTTTCCCTCCTCCATCCCTCAGAGTAAACAATCCTATAGCTCGACTTACTTCTTCTTTATTATGAAAAAATCACGTTACTCTTAAATTTTTGCACTTCTTTTTCAAGCATGGGGAGAAAATAGGTACTTCTGGGATTTTCTTGCAGGGAATACGGCTTAACGCGTCAATTCAAAGCAGAGATTGTCAATTCCCGTGGGAAATAATCGGATTTGCCACTGCCTCCGGAAATAATGGGAAATACGGGGAAATGGGGAAAATAACAAAAATTTAATTAGAAATAGCCAGAAATCCATAAAATTATTTAAATTATGTTATAAATACGCGCAGTAAGCAATATTAAAAGCAATTCAAGTCGAAGTTACTACTTTTTGCAAAATTCAACCCGCGATGGATTACCGCGGGCTGAGTTGCATGATGATAGTCAGGACATGTTCGCGGTGTTTTGCCGCCACTTGTCAAGAAACGCTAAACTTAATTTTACAACGCAAAATGTTATTGTAGCATCTAGGAAAATGCTAGTTTTAGTTTTCTAATTTATTTCAAATTGTCATGTCTACAATTTCCCGACTAAAAAGATTGTTTCCACATTTCCCGTTTCTATTTTGTCGCAAATATTGAGTGGTTGGGAAATAATGGGTGGGAAATAATGGGTGGGAAATATGGGATTTCCCACCCATCATTTCCCAACCGTTTTCTCCCATGACAATCTCTGGTCCAAACAACAGCAAATTCCACGATTAAAAACTTGTAGGTTTTTTAGTATGCGGATCTCATTTGTACCGAACATTTCAAATCTGTTGCATTAAGAACGAGAGAAAAAACATATATTTTGTATATTACGGAAGGATTTAAGGAACTATTTATGCTTATTACAGTGTCAGTTGTGCATGGGCTCATTGTAATAAAATTTAGTCAATTTTGGATTACATAACCCAATGTTTTTATCGATCACATCTCATTACCACAAAAGTTCGAGCTACCTGCGCGTATTTGAAATATCTGCAAACGATAATTTTTCTAGCACGACGTCATATTCACATTCGACATCACAACTCACAACGGACTAACCAAAGGATTTTTTTGACAATTTTGAAAATGCCACATAATATCGGTCGACGTTTTCGGAATGCCAAATTCCATTTTGTCTCTTGTAATTTTTTGTCAAGGAATATGTTTTAATCTGCGATTTTTCCACAGGAAGTTTGTACACTTGCGCGGATGGATGTTGCGGCTGCAAAAGTTAAACACTTCATTTTTGGCAGAGAATGGTCTTATCAATTGGAATCAGCGTATTTGAATTAAATACGGGTAAATGACATATTTTAAATCTTACATTTGAACTGAACCAACACTTGATATTGGTTCTTTGTTTAAGTTAGCGTTGGGGCTTTCCCCAGCCACAGGTTTTTCCCAGTAGGATGTTAAAAACGTTTTTCCCGCGAAATGTTCAAAACTAAAATAATTTAAATATATTTTTACATTATCTATATTGCGTTGGGCTATTGGGCAGTTTCAGGGAGTTTTGGGCAGCTAGCTGAGAACATTTTGAAATTGTACATTGTATTTGCCCGAGATTTTACCAGTGTTCGCCATTTCTTAATCTTCCCCAATTCCAACGAAATTCAATAGTCGAATTCTGCAATAAACGTCTCTGCAAATCTCCTCAAAATTATGGGAACTGAAATCTATCTCACAATAGTAAACTACCTAATTCCGGGACGAACATTTATCGACGTCAAACTAATAATAAACTAACCAAAATCCATATGAAAAATTTCCACATTACTTATCAAACCCAGCATTGGGGTTTTTCCAAGCCACTGGTTTTTCCCGGTGGGATGGGAAAAAGTTTTTCCCGGTGGGATGGGAAAAAGTTTTTCCCGGGAGATGTTTCCCACTTTTTACATTGTGTACATGGCACTGAAGGTTTGGACGGTTTTGGGCAGCTAGGTTTTGTACGTCCAAAATGGTAAATACCGGTAGTTACCGGTAAATGCCAATTTCAGTTTTTCCCCGATTCCAACACTAGTTTAAGTTTAACAGTTTTGATTGCTCTCTGTCTGATTCTTTGATTCGCAGTTATTTTCACTTTCGGTCCCGCGATGCTGATGGTTGATGAATTAAGAGTTTTCCTTACCCGATGCTATATAAGTCCTGAGATCTTTCTTGTACTGCTTGTGAACGTACACGGCTGATTATAATTAGTAAATTGGACATGTGTGACTATCTATTTTCAATTATCACAGTTAAAAAATTTTACCAGCTTTCCAGCCAAGCCGAAGTATGCGCTCTCATGAAAGTTTTAGTTTGTGAGCAGGTGTAGTACTAAAAGTAGTGCGACAAATTGTTTCAAATATGCAAGCCGTAAGGACTCGGAATTTATTTTTTAAATATTTAAAAGAAAATGAAAAATAATTACTCAGTCGAATTTCCCAATACACTCAATACTGCGAATACCATAAATAGAATAAATTAGTGTTTAAATATGCAAATGAACCTCGTGCCGGATTCATACCGGAAGCGGCAGCGGTTTCCTAAATTTAAATGTCCAAAATCTTCAAAATACACAAAATTATTATTATTATTATTAGATCTCTTTATTCATCGCACAGCATAACTTTTGCACATTTGTTACAGAAACACAACCTACGCAGTAGGCCTTAAGTATTCCTAATATATGTATACATAAAATTCATTAAAAGATTTTTGCACATTTTTAAACCCTTTTACAATAAATATTCAGAAAATATGGTTTTAATAAGGCTAGTTTGAATGAACCTGGCGATATCCGGTGGGGATAACATTTTGGAGACTTGGAAGATCTTAGGGACAATGGATTGGTACAACCAGACAAAAAAGAGTTTTGCATATTTTTAGATGTACTTTTAATAAACGAAGTCAACCTTTCTCCAAGAAATTTTACCTTGGATTCATAAATGGTTTGTTGCGATTTTTATACCATTGTTAGTAAAACTTCGTTTATCTCCTCGTTGCCAGATTGGGTTCTACGGAAACTGACAGGTCAAAAACTGCCAGATACAAAAACTGCCAGCTAAAATTTTAATAATTTCATATGCATTTTTTGAAAGCTTGATCTGGCAGTTTTTCTGCCCGGCAGTTTTTCTGCCCGGCAGTTTTCGCCGTGGCAGTTTTCGTGCTACCTCCAGATTGCATTACAACGAAACAACTGGAACTGTCGATAAAAACGTAGGACGGGTCCAACAAATAAAACAAATATTTGACAACTGGGTGAACCAGAGATTGTTTTGTGAACATTTATCTAATTAGTTGGGTTTCTCGCTCAGCAATCCATGTGGATTTAGTCACGACTTTCTCCAATTAAGTATAGATTTGGTTTTTATAGTTCACATTCCCAATTGCTTATCTGCTGGATGTATGATTAAAGCTAGATTCTGTAACATATGTTGGGTTCGAATCTGACAAAAACTAAACCTGGTAAATAACGGCGAAAAACACTCGGAGAAAAGAAAAATTGCAATGTCCTACGCAATTTCAAACATGAACAAACTCAATGGCTGGGATAAACAATGTGATGTAATCAGTGGGCGTTTTTGGCAGTTTTGGAAGTTTTAGAATTTTTAGAAAACATTTTCCCATCCCACTGGAAGCAAATCCACCTACTCTCCCTAATTTCAAACTCCCCCAGTGCCCAAAGTGCCCCTAGTTAGCTCCTCGGTTGTGCTACCACTGGGAATAACCTGTGGTAGACAAAATCCTGACACTAAACTTAATCTTGTTTATTGTTTCATATACAAATTTGTACATTTGTATGTACAGCATATAACTAGCGTTGGTGTTTTCCCCAGCCACAAGGTTTTCCCAGTGGGATGGGGAAAACGTTTTTCCCAGGAAATGTACAAAACTGTCCAAAAGGTACACTGTATGGTTTATATTATTTGTCTCACAATGCCCTCAGCTATTGAGTTTATCCCACTTTTTACATTGTGTATGTGGCACTGAAGTCTTGGACAGTTTTGGGCAGATGGGTTTTGGACGTTCAAAATGGTAAATGCCGGTATTTACCGGTAATTACCAATTTTAGTTTTTCCCCGATTCCAACACTACGTAAAACCATTTTACTGCTTTTCCTCAACCAGTCCGGGTTTCCGGCAGATAAAATTTATTCCCGTTCCAGATTGTCATGATTGGAACTAATTGCACATTGAAAATACGCTTTTATATTGAGTCTCTCCGATTTAATTTACGAATATGATTACTCCTACGCCACATCTGGTGATAGATAAGCAATTGCCAGCATTGGTAGAATTAATGGATCACATAGTGAATTCAAATAAATACCTTTTCCATTTCTTTAGCTTCCAACCACTTTCCATGGTCTTTGTATGAAGTACTACGAAGAGAAATTAATATTTACATAGTAATAGAGAAGGACACAGTAATTTTAAAGAATAAATTAGTTTTTTCTGAAAAGTTGATCTTTATAATATTCGAAGTGTGATTGCTTGCGTTATTTTTGTGTTTGTTCTAAAATTTATTGTGTTGTCCAGATTGAAAACCATCCATAATACTACGTATCCCAAGCAGACTTTTGTATTTCGCATCTGTTTTTGTCTAAAATATATTTCACATCAGTGCTTTTCCGTTCGACACTCAAAGTCCTAAACATCAAAAACACTAGTCTAGTTCGTCATTTGAAAGCACTGCGGGAGTGTAAAAAACTATATAAAACTGCGGAAATATGCCCAACCACCAATTTCAAATAATTTTGACAATTCTCAACGACATACGCGCAAAGGACAAAAACTAGTCTCTGAAATTATCAGCGGATTTTTTTAAATCATTCAACTACAGCTCTTAATTGACTGAAAGAGTTGTGTTTTAATTTTGTTTATCAACAAAATTGAAGCATTTAGACCAACTAGCCATCTCTTCAATTCGTGAGTCAACATACAAAACATGAAGACACGGGCAACATTTTTTTCATATTCGGTTGGTGACCCACTTTCCAGGCCATGATAAAGTTTTCACTCGCATTTTTTTCCATTCCCCTCATAATTTTCCAATTTTATGAAATCATCATCCGCCTATTTTTTCCATCCTAGTTTGAAAGAATGTTCCCCAGACTAAACTTTGCACGCCCTGGCAACGTCTCAAACCACCCCATCGAGACCGCCTTCGCCCCGGCAGCAAAACTCGCCCTTTACCTCGGAATCTTCCCCTGCCAAATCAATTCCCCCAGCTTCCTGCTGGTCCCCTCAATAATCAGCCTGCTCATTTGCATATCCTCCATCACCGGCGTCGGCTTCTCCCTGTGGATCTACCTAAACGAGTTCCGGACCCTGGACAATGTCATCCTGGCGAAGACGGATTCGTTCGCGCT
>JAHZMY010002438.1:0-12168 GCA_027743915.1 Seira sanloemensis | reverse complement strand
CTATTGTACATGGGCGAAGACCCCGAAATGATTGTTTGGCTCTCCATGATTATTTTTTGGATTTGCCCTTCTTGTTTCACATTTTAGATTTCCCCCTTCTTTTCCCCTTTGATTTTGCTGCTTTCCGCTTTGGCTGCTTTCGAACATTGCCTCCCCTGCCAACAATTGGCACTTTCTTTCGAGCTGGCCTTTTTTTTAATTTAAATTTTGCAGTTTTTGGAGCGGTGTCATCACGTCACCTTCCTGTGGAGACAAGCCAGATGTACTGCCAGATCCAGTCAGGGGTTTTCCCATTTTATCCAAATAGCAGGTAGAAGAATCACACGAAACGTTTTTCATAGCCCAAAATCTCTTTCTAAAAACCAGAGTCGCGAACGACTGAGCTTGTGAGGGACGTATTACCTGCCCGAATTCGTCAGACAAAGTGAGTGTAATGTGCGAAGTGTCAGTCCGTATAACTAAAAGATACATGACTGGCTGAAATCGCAGTGACATTTCGGGATCACTAGAGCAAGTAGAGGAATATTATAAAACTGTATTATAAAACAGATTTGTTTAAATTAGACCAATTACTGACATTAAAAGAGGATTATCTACTTATTCGCTTTCAGTGTAAAAATGTCTATTATTTATTTGCGGTGGCATACATAAAGCCAGGAATGGAGCATAATTCGATCTTAGATTATTTTACTGAAGAGCTAAAAAACCGTATGAAGATGTACCCAAGAGACACTGTAATTGTAATTGGAGATTTCAGTGCAAGATTAGCCGCATGGGACCAAGATATATGTAAGTTAGTATCAGATTGGGAGGACTTGCAGAAAGATAGAAATCCATTAGACAAGGTTGGAAATAACCGAGGATTCGCCGAGATGGATTCCATGAATGAGTTGGGTTTAATAAATATAAGTGGGCGATCAGTCGGAGATTCGCCAGGAAATTTTACGTATGTATCTAAAAATGGAAAGAGTTTGATTGATTTTGCATTTGTTCATGAAGCTAGAGTCAACCGAGTCAAAGAATTAAAAATACATCATTGGCCCTATGCCAGTCATCTTTCTATTCAACTTTTGATGAATGAACATGTTGGACAAAAGGTTAATGTAAAAGGAATTAGGCTCGTATGGAAAGAGGAGAAGGCAAACCAGTTCAGAAAGGAGTTCGATAAATTGTTAATCAATTTGGAGGAATGCAACTACAAACGTTTTAAGGATTTTATCTATTTAGTGGCAAAGAATTCAGGCATGTTAATTTACTCCAAAAATCAAGTGAAATATACAGCCAAATGGTTCGACAAAGAATGCTCCTTGAGTAAATTAAATGTTAGGACTCTGTTGAAGGAGGCTAAAAAGTTAAATTTAGTCCCATTGTGGGAAGAATATGTGAAGGCAAAGAAAGGCTTTTTGGGCCTCATGAGAAAAAAGAAGCGTCAGTACGAAAATAAAGTTAGAGCAGGCTTGGCAAATTGCAATAGCAGGAACTTTTGAAGTGCCGTAAGGCAATATAGAGGTAGGCCTTATAATGCCAACAAAGTTTCAGTCGAAAACTGGATGAAATTTCACGACACATTATACCCAAAAAGATCTCTATCAGCTAAACAATACGATGAAAACGAGTGCGAGAAACTAGAAAAATCCATTTCTTTAGACGAAATGCATGAGGCTCTCAAAAAGTTGCCCAAAGAAAGAACCCCAGAAAATGATTTAATTACGAACGAATTCCTGAAATATCTTCCAGAGGCAGGGCTTAGTTGGCTATTAAAACTACTTAACGCAGTCATAGAAACAGAGAAGGTCCTAATACAATGGACACAAAGCACGGTCTGCATGCTTTACAAAAAGGGAGACAAAGACAATCCGGCCAACTACAGACCAGTGAGCATGCTCAATCATATTTATAAACTATTCTCTCAGATCCTTGAAATGAGAATCACAAAGTGGGCTGAAGAATGAGGAGTTTTGCCAGAAGCACAGGGAGGTTTTAAAAAAGGCCGTAGCACCGACGACCACGTGTTTACATTAAAAAGCATAATCGATTTGAATTTGAAAAGAAAGTCTAAAGTGTTTGCTCTTTTCATAGATTTTTCAAGAGCCTTTTTATCAGTACCGCACGGAAAGTTGTGGGAAAAACTCAAATGGTTGGGTCTGTCATGCAAAGGTATTAGAATAATTAAATACATTTATGATAATGCCAGCTTTAGAGTGCGAACGGGATTCGATTTTACACCGGAAGTAAACATGTCAGTTGGGCTTTATCAAGGGGACCTGATAAGCCCAATATTATTTAACTTGTATATTAGCGACATTGAATCTTTCCTCTGCGAAAATACTGGGTTCGGGAGTCGAGTTACACATGATGTCGACATTAAAATGCTCTGCTTGGCCGATGACATCATTGTGTTTGTTGCTACACAGGGAGAAATGCAAAAGAAGCTAAATTCATTGCATGGCTATTTCATTGATTTAGGACTTAAGGTAAATCTAGACAAAACCAAGATAATCGTCTTTAGAAAGACAGGCATAATTATTAGAAATACAAAGTTTATATTTGGGGAAAAAAATCCAGATAGTCAAGACCTATACGTATCTAAGAGTTCCTTTTCACTCCTCTGGCTCATTCAACAGAACCACACCACATTGTGTAAAGAAAGGAAAATCTGCGGTGGGAAGTATGGGGAGAGTGCTGATGTCAGGGAAAATTTCCAATCTAGACTCCAGATTAAGGTTATTTGACTCAACAGTGGCAAGTTCTGTTATGTATTGTAGTCAGTTGTGGGCGTTAAAGTATTTAGATAAGATTAAACAGGTTCTAAGCTCATTTTTAAAAAGAATCTTGGGCATTAAAAGATTTGTGCCTGGCTACGTTGTAAGATTGGAAACGGGAAGGTTGCCTTTAGCTTTTTCTATAATCAAAAAAGCCCTCAATTACTGGTTAAGGCTGATGTTAATGGAAGAAGGCAGATACGCAAAAAGATGCTTTATGGCGCTTTTAGAGCAAGATCCACTCAAAGTTGACCACCTTTTGAAAAGCGCGCGCTCTGCATATCAAAGATGACTCGTGAGTAATGCACTGAAACCCGAGCGTCGCCCATATAGCTTATGTATAACCTTAAACATAGGCAGGTATAGCAAAACCTTTCCCCAGCCCCCTGGGTAAGCAACTGGCGAGTTTCCGCAACGCTGGAGGTGCTAATAGTTTTCAAAAAGTCTTGGTTACACACAATGTCATCCATGCTTATTTCGGGGGAACATAAATGACCATTTCGTCAGAGGGAAAAAGTGAATTTCGGAGTCGATATTTGTCGTCTGTTTCCGGGTCCAAGTTTATCACTAAGTAGCCGTATTTGTTTTTCACAGCATCTGCATAACTTTCCATGAAAAATGATGACTTTGCACCGTATAATTGACGGCTGAGAATCTGGACTGATCCAATATCGCGAATGATTTTGAACAGGCAAATTATGCGAGTGTTTAGTGAAATGGTTCGCATATTTTTTGGAAACAAATTTTGCAGCAATACAATGACAGATGTATCAGAATGATGAGAACGTTTGATGAACCACTCACTAATATACGTATTGTTTTTTGATATAAAGTCCAACATTTTATCATCAAAAATTAACAGCACTTTTAAGTTTTTATTCAAATATTTGTTTACATAATCTTTGTCACTAGTGAATTCTACATTTGGATTCTTTTCTGCAAATACCTTAAATCTATCTTGCATTTCAGTAAACACAAAAACTACCTTGTCACAAGCTCAGATTTCCCGCCACAACTTGCTGCAAAGAAGGCGGCAGTGAAAGGATGACGTAAACGAAGGTCAATGACATCCATTTTATTTGGGAATTTTCACATGTCCAAAGGCCCAAGTATGTATGCCATCACTCAAATTCAATTATTTTATGAGAATTTTCAATTAATTTTAACACAAGCTCCGATTTCCCGCCACAACTTGCTGCAAAGAAGGCGGCAGTGAAAGGATGACGTAAACGAAGGTCAACGACATTCATTTTTATTTGGGAATTTTCACATGTCCAAAGGCCCAAGTATGTATGCCATCACTCAAAAGCCATCTTCGCAACTCCAAATTGTTAAGCCCCACTTTCCCGTAACGTACGACACTTACTTTACACGAGCTTAGGTGAAACCGTTTTCCAGTTACATACTTTACCCCATCATTAAAAAATGTGAACAAAAAATCTTGATGAGTGAGTGTTTTAAGTGCAGAATAGGGAACACCTTTAGCTTTAACGTCTTGAAGAGCATTACCTTTACACCCTGTGCACTCGTCACCCTCAACTTCAACACTACCATTCAGGCAGTTTGGGCATGCCATTAATAACGAGTATTGTTTTGCTTTAAGACCAACAAACTCTTTGAGTAAAATATGGACCAATTTGAATTTTCCCGGAACTCCTTCATTCTCGGTACTATAAAGAGGATGATTGGGGGACAAATTTGAAAAATCAAAATGCTCCTTAATTAAAAGTAGGTCGCGTGTAATAGAGTTTGCGGGATCGCGTACAGCTAAAATGAAGCTATCAGTATCGGAATAGAGGTTCGTGATACTAGAGCCAAATTGTTGACGTAGCACATTATAAAACATGCTATACATTATAGTTTTAGAATTCTCCAAAATTACAAACCCACACGCATACGGGCGTGACATTTGTATTTGCTCGCTTTCCATAAAAAATAAAGTGCAATCTGGGTTATTTATTTTCAAGTCTTTAAAGTTATGACTCAACAAATACTTGAGGGCATCGGTACGCGAGAGGCAACAATTGGCTCGTGTCCGTGGCTTGACATTTAATATCTTTCCGTAGATACTGTTGCAGATCAATTTTTTTAGAGACCGCGAAAACTCGTCTCCACCCGCCTGCTTTCTTAAATGAACATTCATGTCGATAAAATCGTTAAAAATTGTCCTTTCAACGAAGGTAAAGCCGTGATGAATTTTAACGAGACGTAAGCCATGAGTCATATAAAACTGCAAAAGTTTGTAAAAAACGCCATACTTTTCCTTTTTGTGGAAGGTAAGCATGAGCTTTTCTGATCCCAGTGGATTATTAATGGTCTTGCCATATAATTCCAAGAGTCTGCGCTGATACAGCGATAATTGCCCCATATCAAATTTTTCTTTTGTTGGAGCAAGAGGCATTGAATTGTGCTCGTCATGAAGGCGTTGGTCGTACTCTAGGGAAACCTCAAATATGTAACCTCTGCCTGCATTATGCGCGAGTTCGAGTACAATAATGTTTTCAATTTCTTCCTGGGTGAGCCATCTGAACTTGGAATGCGGCATGTCGGCCGTCATGGCTTTTGCATAAAGAGCATTGCTATCAATGTACATCAAGTGAGTTCTTTCTTTTGGATTTTCAATAACATCACCAATTTCTTCATTTTTGGCTGTAAATGGCCTTTGAGTGCAGTAGGTCATTCCTCCCCTTAAATTTTTCTGGAGCAATTGTATCATTTCAATGTCAGACATGTACTCCCAATCCTGCTTTCTATGATACATGCTTGCATGATATGAAAATCCTGTAAGCGAAAAAGAGTACACTGGACTAATAGAGTAAGTCTTAATTGAATCTTTTACAAATGCCTCAAACACACACGCCAACAATAACACGTCGCACTTTAGATAAATAACTAAATAATCCTTAAATGATTTACAATTGAACAAATTCCAAACGTTTTGCGCGTGTGCGTAGTCATCATCAGAAATCTGCTGCCCTGTCATGTCATTAAAAAAGTTTTCCATTGAAGGCAATGAAGGGTAATTTAACTTGCTTGAATTGTCCAGCCACGTGTAAGGGAAAAATTGTTTTTCGTACAAAAGCGGGAGATTAGGGCAATATTCAAATCCCTTATTAAAAGGTTCAAACTTTTTCATTTCTTCTATAGAACCCTTCCCTTTTAACCTTTTGGCTAGCTTTTCAAGACTCGTGCTGAGAAATTGAAAGCTGTCTATGAAGCGAAGTGGGCCCATTATGAGTCCCATAAATCTCTTATTATTTCTGGCAATGATTTTAACTTGTGTCTGGTATTTTGGACTTAGAGCAGAAATGATAAAACTGTACTCAAATCCTATTGCATTGTGAGCCACACATACAATAATCGCCTTATTCCGCACCAATAGATTACAGTTGTTGCACAGAGTCACACATGGATGATTGACTAAATAATGATGATGATGCATGACACGTGGATTATTTTGTGTAAATGGCTCCTTACACTCGGGACAATAATGGGTATTCCGGTGTCGCACAACTTCTTCTAAAGTCGGGTTGCATTTTACCTTTTTCGTTTCTAATTTATTCGAAAGAATTTTGGAAATATAAAACAGTGTTTCAAAGAAACTTTCCATTACGTTTTCACCACAGTAATACTTTTGGTAGATTGGCATTGAATCTGGGCCGACGACAGCTATGCCATATGCGGCAATTAAAAAGTTTGACTCGACTCTAGTGTAGGTAAGATTTGATGCATTTACAGCTGGCTTTGACGCTCCATGAACTTTTACATTAAAAGCTTCAAAGTCATAATAAATTTTGAAAACCGTGTCAAATTTCATGTACAAGTGGCGAAATTCAAACCTTGTGCCCTTGTCAAAGGTTTTAATTTTTGTCTCAAACATTAGCTTGCACTTACTCATATGTTCTTTGATATTTACGGGGCAGTTCTTTAAACACCATCGACAGAGGTGAGCAGGATTTCTTCCCTTGTAATTAATCAACTTTGAGAGACTAGTAATTAACACAAAATGGTACTCGGGAGGAAACTTTTTCCATGATTTTAAATGCTCCTCTGGGGGTAAATTGGCGCTCTTTAAAAGCAAAAGATCGACGTGCTTTTTAAACTGATATGATGTTATTCGCAGAGGAAATATATTTTTACCCTCGTGCTTGAAAATTGAAACCGAAATTTGATTTCTAGTTTCAAATGTTTCCAAATCGGGAATATCTACATGCCCTTCATAATCGGTAAAATCAATAAGCTGCAATGCTTTGACACGCTTTGCAATATCAATATACGACTTTGGATTTTCCTGTTTTCGCTTTAGCATCATCTTTTGAGAGGGAGATAGGCTTTTGAATGGTTTTCCAGGAAATAGCTTTTGTAAAATTGAGTTTCGGTAAAATGCTGCCAATACAGATAGTTTAAAGCATTCTAAATTTTTAGTTTTCAAGTTTAACAAACCTCTCCGTTTGCTCAAAATTTTTCCGATGGGAATATACCCCTGAACTCGTGTGGGTCGGTGGCCAAATTTTACCTCTAGCAAAATCACGCCATCAATGGTAAAACCTGAGCCTTTTTCTACAAAAAGTGAAATTGTGTTTATAATATAATCAATCGAGAAAACCAGGCTCTTTTCAAAAAAGTTTTTATGCAACAGAGTCATGAAATGGGCAGCACTTGAAATTTCTCTTACATTTTTCGTTTTTACCTCAATCATTCTAAATACCATGCTTACTTGAAACTTTACATTTACAAAATGATCAAGTAGCTCAGATGCAATTTTTTCCAAATCATGGTATACATACTCTATGGCTGACTCTACATATACAAAATTTTGCTCGTATTTGTGAGTTAACCTTACTATGGTTCCCAAGTGTGCACTTTCGGCAATTTCAAATTTTCCAGTCTCCAAATTGGCTGGAAGAAATGGGGCTCCTCCGACGAGTCGCGGCTCCGCTGAACACCGATAAGTCTTTAGATTTTCCACCACCTCCCCGCAGTCTCCGTGTAGATGGCTGGTCTCTACGTGAGCATCAAAAGCTCTATATCGAGTGCACTTGAAGGAACAAATGGAGCACGAAAACTGTAAAGGAAACAGTGTGTAAGTGACAAAAATTTTTTGAATAATTTTCAGCTTTTGGACATGGTTTACCTCTCGTCCCTCCTTTAAAAGACATGTTCGGTCGTACTAAGCAAGAGAGCAAGCAAGGTCGTACCATTCTTGTTGTATTTGATTCAAGATCAAACGAGCAAATGAAATTTTTTGTGCATTTTCCATGTCTTTTTGTCATTTAAAGTGATATGTATATATGCAAAAAGAAGCATGCGTTGAGTGTTCTGCGCCCCGAATCGAATCCGTTATGCACGGAAATTGGTCATTACGCCTACTTAATACTCTACGCATGCTTCTCAAAAATATGAATGCAATAAAAGTAAGTCAAATGCATTTCAATTTTTGTGTGCTGTTTAAAACCAATTTATTTAAAATGTTCAAAAAAGCATGTTACAGAGTTAAAGATAGATAGATAGACAGAAAGGCATGGTAATAATTATTTAACGACTTATGCATAACATTTTTTGATAATTTTATTTTCTAACAATATTGGAATAACAAGTGTAAATAAAATGATTAAAGCAAAATAGCAAAGACATTGTTTGCACTGGTGAAAGTGCGTATCGCTAACTTGAACGAGCACAACTATTGGAAATAATTAAAAATCCCACTCATCTTCATCATCATCGCCCAATTGCTTCTGCCGAGATTCGGAAGCCATTTCCACCTTTTCTTCCTGCTTCTCACCTTCAGATTCAACCTTTTCCATCTCTACCTTTTGCTTTTTTGGGGCATTTTTACCTCCTTGCATCTTTCGCTTTATTTTTGTCTCTAGGGCCAACAGGCGCTTTTCCATTCCCCGGACCGTTTTTTTCAAAAACCGAAAGCGGCATTTTTCCTGTGGGCCCTAGCCAATCTTGATGCTTTTCAAAGTTTTTGCGGGGACTCCCCAAAACAATTTGTAAAACCCCACGCTCCCGAATCGGTCTGACTTTAAAAGTTTCAGAGTCGTTTGAAATTGTAAAAAATGGATTCCAATACTTGACCATGTCATTGCGCGTGATGCCCTGCGCGCCATGTGCTGAAGTCGCGCAATTTCCTTCAGTGACCCCGTGTCTTTGCACTCGGCAAGTAATAACTTTAATTTTTCCAAAAGACCACATTTTACATCATATGCCGATACCTTAAAGTATGACGGATTCAAGTGGTCGATATTTTTCCGGAAGAAAACGAAATGAGTCTGATGGACTCGGTGCACATCCATTCGCATTTTCCAAGCTCCGTCCAGAGTATTCGCGTCGCTCGTATCAAAAAACGATGGCAATAAAAGGAATGTCCGAAACTGAAATTCTGCATCAGTTTTATTCTAGCCGTTCGACAAAATGGAACGTTTAAGTGCAATGGAATTTGGTTTTGCTGAAATGGCAGAAATCGAGCCACGTGTAGAAGTGCTTGGAGAACGCGAAATTGATAAAGAGTGCTCATGGCCTCTGATTGAACACGTGTACCCAAATTATGATGAGAAAACGTTGAAAAGTTTTATTGCTGTTCAAAAGCCATTTTTTGCTGAAAAAAGGCAACATACTTCTGGGGGAGAGGAGACAAGTCTATCAAAAGAACAGCTTCAATTAATTGAATTTGTTAAAGCAAAAGTCCAATCAAAACCGATTGAACCCTTTTACGTATTGTGTAACGGGAAAGCTGGAACTGGTAAGTAAATGCTATTCTTTTTCCATTAAAGTTATTTTATGTACTAACTCGAATCTTTTTATAGGAAAATCTACTTGCCTGAGGGAAATTAAAAAGATTTTACTCGAGAATGAAATTAAATTTGCTTTCATTGTGCGACGGGAATTGCCAGTTTCACAATTGGAGGATCCACAATTCATTCATTGTTCTCAATTTTTTGCAAAAGTCCACTTGAA
Organism: Seira sanloemensis; assembly: GCA_027743915.1. NCBI lineage: Eukaryota > Metazoa > Arthropoda > Collembola > Entomobryomorpha > Entomobryidae > Seira > Seira sanloemensis. Next base: position 2,446 of record JAHZMY010002438.1, on the reverse strand, counting down.
AAGCAGTTGGAAAAGCCCGTGTCTGAAATCACATTATCCAAGTTAATTGACGTGGATTTGATACTGATTGACGAATATAGTATGCTGTCAGCTCGCCTCTTTGCTTTCAATAATCGCAGAATGATGGAGATTAAAGGAAATAACGAGGATTTTGGTTCGTGCTCAGTGATTTTGTCTGGTGACCATTTTCAATAAGAGCCAGTTATGCAAAAACCTTTGTGGTATAATCCTTCAAAGGAAGATGAACCCAATGAGTTATAAGCAGAAGGTGTGGCTCTTTTCAAAAAGCTTACAAATGTCCACATTTTAAAAAATATTATGCGCCAAAAAGATGGCAAACAGTTTCAAAAGCTACTTGATCACATTAGATTCAAACAAATGTCAGAGGAGGATGTTAATTATTTAGAAGAACGGCGAGCCGCGAATTTATCAAATGCAGTTACTATATCATTTGATGAGTGTGTGCACCTCTTGTCTACTCGTGTAAAGGTGTTTAAACACAATTTGAAAACAATTAAGCTGAAAAACATGCCTGAACTTTCAATTGACAAAAGAGGAGAAGAGGTCACACCCCGGGATGGAAATCCTTTAAAGGCATACTTGGCGCCAGGCATTCGCATCTTATTACGAAAAAAATTGTTTGTGGAAGCGGGGCTCGTGAATAAATCGATTGGAGTAATCAAGCATGTTTTATTCTCAAGCGGGTCCAGCTATCAGCGGGGTGATGGACCAGATCTGATAACGGCTTGCTTTCCTGGATATGTGGGACCAACTCTTGCTGACGGCTCAATCCCAATTGGAAAGTATCCTTTTTCTTAAATGGATCCAAAGTCACGTCGCTACATGATTACGGACGAGCTTCCTATTTGTAATGCCTACTCAATGACAATTCATCGCTCTCAGTCACTTAGCCTGGAAGCGGCAAATGAGTTGGGACAAAACGAGAATGCATATGGATTAACTTACGTTGCACTATCTCCTGCGAAGCGTATGGACTCTTTTATTATTCTAAACAAAGCAAAGCTTCGTTTAAGTCGATTTACGGGTTCTACGTTTAACAGAAAGATTCGCGAATGGAAGGCAAATAATGCCAGACTTGCTTTTCTGGTACCCCTTTTGTGAGACCGGATAAAAACACGTCGCTCGCGTCCAAATCATTTATTTCTTTCTCAACATTTGCTCTTTTACATAAACTATTTACTTTACTTCTATTGTAAAAAGTTTTTACGCAGTTTCATCTTCATGTCTGACAACATGAATTTTAAGTTACCCAAGATTTGTCCCTGAGAGTTTGCAAACCGCTTTCCAATGTTTAAGCACTATAGGCTGAATGGATACTTGTATCTTTCTGCCGCTGACGTGTATTTTTCCTAAAAAGCCAAGCAGGAAAGTTTTCGGATTCGTGAGTGTGTTCCCACGTGAGACCGTGTCCGAAAAGCCACTTTAACTCTACTGCCTATTAGCTTGGTGCAGCGTCCTGAAGAAAGTCTCAGTGTTGTCTCATTGGCTATTATTTACAACGACCAGGGCGATGGCGGTACTAATCCCCGACGTTTTTGATAGGGATGAACGGTTTCATCAGCGACTAATTCTGGTGGACCTTGGAGCATCGAAAAAAGTTATGGATCGGATGGCCAATGTGCTGAATAAGGTTTTGAAATCCGACTGTGGAGGAGACTTTCGGATGTACTCGGTCTCTTACAAGCAGTTTCGGGTCTGGTAAGAAGAGTTATTTAGTGTAACAATTTTTGCCACTTGCAACTATTTCAAACAAGTACTGAAGCTATTTGTTAAACAAAAGTTATTAAGGGTTTATAGCCCCTGATATTTGCATGTATTTGTAAATTTATGTAACCACCAGAAACTTTCATGTTAATCATATTACATTTTTAGAAAGGTTTTACTGATGTCGACTTCGACCTCTTCTCGATACTTTTACCAATTTGATGTAAGTAAAATCCAAATTATCTCTTACTAAAGTTGTATAGCAGGTTTCAAGGATTCAAAAATGTATAGAAATTACCATAGTCCGATTCAGCGTACCGTCACAAAATTTTAATTTGTGAAACAATCGGAAAATCATCAAAAGTACTGTGAGACCAGACAGCGGGGCGGTGAGGGGTAAATATGCACAATACCTTGGCCTATATCACATTTTAATCATAATCACAATTACGGAATGGACAATTACCGTGTCAACCGCTCGCTGCATGATGTCTCCTGGTAGTCCTGTCAACCGACAACGCACGTAACTAATCCAAAGGGCCCTTCAGGCTGGTTCAGGGTGACTGGTTAAATGCGGTTACTATGAGAACTGTATGCACTTGCAGAATAATCTCGGACGTGACACGGATGTTGTGGTAATCAATATTCAACAACTTTATTGATTGTCACTTCAAAACAACTAGACAATAATTGGTCCGAGTGTCCGGGTCAAAACCTTGTT
>JAHZMY010002437.1:0-17047 GCA_027743915.1 Seira sanloemensis | reverse complement strand
ACTGATAATCGCGGGTTGCTAAGTAGGGGCCATACACCGTTAAGATCCAAGTTGCTAAAGGAATAAAAGCGACAATTGAATTCTAAAATTTGGGTCAGAAAATCGAGTTTGGAGGCGAGATTTTTGGTCAAAAATAACCCCGACGTCAATTATATACTGCACGTTCACAGAAATGAGTAATCAACGTGTATTTCTATCTTGTCACTCAATAGCATTGGATCCATTGGTACACAAATCACTGCAAGATTTTTAAAAATGAATGCAGAGTAGAAAAGTCGAGATTTATTTGCAGCGAACACTTAAATTTCTACTCAATATTCAAATTTCGATATCAAACAATATTAAAAGCAATTCAGGTCGAAATTACCACCTTTTTTTGTAAAACTGAGTCCGCGACGGAATACCGAGCAGGCTTGTTAATATTGGGATCCGCCAGTTACCAGGCCATGTTCATACACGGACATGGCTTCCAGGACAAAAATTTCCACACGCATTTCTTCCATGGGCTTTTCTTTTCCATGGTCCGGTTTTTCCATGACACTTTTCTTCCACGAGACCTTTTTTACATGAAGCTTTTCTGGTGCTGCTTTACCTCTTCTTTTCAGTTTGGATGCTTTGTAATAATATTAACCTTTCTTGTGTACAGCGCATATAAAAAAGTCGATTTGGAAATGGCTTATGATATTGATTAAATTTTGGGATCATTTAATAAAAACCTCATGCATTTAATCTTAGAAGCGATTTATTTTATGTTTAAAAGGTGTGTCAACAAAAGTACGACAGATGGGCACGGTATATGGCTAATGAATACGTGCATTTATATAAGGATGTCCTTTGTTTTAAGTTGCTCAGGACTCAGGACATGAAAGACTTAAGATTATTACCGTTGCCTTTATAATGCAGTAGGTGTAATTTTTAGGACTACGCTACGCCCAGGCTTTATTTCGAGTTTTTTTTACGTTTTTAACCTGAATTTAAATTATAATATCTCTATTACCTTTTAGTACATTATACGGTCGCAAATGGCAGCTTCAACACATTTAGCTAATATCAGCTTCGTATTTATTTATTAGCCTAAAAGATGTCGGAGCGAAGTGCTGCGTATTATCTTTAAATTAGTCCTTGCAATTTTTCAATCCAAATTTTCAATTGTCAATTTTCGGTTTTGTGCAGGCTTAATCATTTGTGTAATTTTTCAAATTTTTGTGTCCTTGAGAACATTAGAGAGTTTTGTCTATTTTAGTTATTAAGTTTAAATACCCAACTTATCATTAATTTTGCATCAACAGGCTTATCATCAAGAAATTGGTGTCGAGCAGACATTGGTTCTTCACAAATGGTTTAGGAATTTCAAGTATAAAAGTGATTATACGCTAACTTGTAACACGTTCCACTTCAACATAGAGAATTGCACGAAAGTGTTTGAGGAATCATTGGAAAGCTCTGACTTTGGGGAGCTGTTTTGGGATAAATTGTTACGAGTTCACTCACTAAAATCTTGTGTTGCCATCCTCGTTACCGTATGGTTTAGCGTTCGAAACGTTACACATATATCATCCATCTCTCAGAAGAACCCAGGTCATACGCTGACTTGAGCTTATATTGACGTTTTTTATAAACTACTTGTAACAATGGAATTTTGAACACATTAACGCGCATGTTATAGTCCGAAAAAATGACGTTATGGTGACATGAAAAGCATAGGAAGTGCTTTTATGGTCACCTTCACGTTACTGTGCTGTCATCGTCACTTCGTATGATTTTCATTGATACCTGTTATACTTCATTTTCACGTAAAATTAACGTGCTCGTAACGTCATGAAACGAAGTTGAACCTGATTCAACTTTTTTGTCATTTTTATACAAAATTTTGGTTCCTATGCAGATGAGAGCATGGTTTAGTGACAATGACGTTCCTATGAAAATCATGACGTGAACCATAAATGCAAAAAATTAAGTGATGGTTTTATGAGGTTACCATGATATGACAAAATTATGAACTATAACATGCACGTTAGACATTTCTTTGACTCGGTGACATGCAAAATTGAATACACAATAAGAAGAATTTATCTCAATATGCCCCTTTTATGATTTTCTCCATTTGCCCCACATATTTGAAATAAATTTTACAGTTTGACAATAGACTTTTGTTTAGCCAAGTTACTGTCGATTTTTATAGCTTCACAAAATCATTTTTCTTAAGTTTATATGGATAAAGTCGCCAAAAGGGGCCGACGTCAAATTACTTTTCCGTCGCACATATTTTTACCAAAGGTAATCAGATTCGTGAATAAATCTAAATCGTTTCATACGCAGTATCAAATATATGTCTCAGAATGCCCCTTTTACGATTTTCTCCATTTGCCTCACATATTTGAAATAAATTTTACAGTTTGACAATAGACATTTGTTTAGCCAAGTTACTGTAGATTTTTATAGCTTCATAAAATCATTTTTATTAAGTTTATATGGATTCGGGGTATACACATACCTGCAAAAAAATCAACCAAACTTTGGGGCAACCTGGTGCAAAATGTCCGCAGTATTCGGATACAATTTTGATATCAGCAGATAGCCCGTGCAATTCTCTACTACATGGCATCAAAATCGTATCCGAATACTGTGGACATTTTGAGTTAGAGCGATTTGAAATACCCCTTACTTTTTGAAAAAAAAATGTGCTCAATTTGCCCCTAGATAACGTTACAGGCATTTGAAAATTTGCACTAAAGCTCATTTTAACATGCTCTACACGATCCTGATAACGGAAAACCTTAAAATATTCAAAAGCCGTTTCAAAAAAACTTCCGGCATTATATCGAGGTTATAGAAATTTTGACCCCGGGTTACCATGGTAACGCCTAAAGTTGACTCTATACCTCTTCAGGAGGGCTTACCAAGCGTATGAAACAAAAAACCAAAATCTCAAAAAATGACCGCTCAATGCATTACCTTGGATCACTGTGCACCGCTTTCCGCTACGACAAATCCCAAAAACACATGGGAAATGAGGATGGCTGATAGGGAGCCACAAAGTTGCTGGTTTTGAGAACAAAGCATCATGTATCATGACTCAGAACATTACCATAGCCCAAAGTATACAGATTCCCAATGTCATTTGGCAAGTGATCGTTAATAAATCATGAACCTGAAAAAATGCTTTTTTCGGTTTATTCGGAAGAATGAATCAAGCGATAATCCGAATTTCGTATATTAAGTGATTTCATTTTGGTCTGAAATAAGTTTCTTCATTTTCAAAGATGTGATTAATCTTGCTTCGACTTCCTGGAATTCGCACTACGAATCGAGAAATATGGAAAGTAGATATGGGTTAGACGACGCAAAGAATAGGTTCACAATAACTTTAACGTCATTAATAACCTTAAACGTTAGAAGTGACTCCAAAATAGCGTTTTTAATATGCGTATGCTATACTAAGCCCACAGGTTTAAAATTTGGGTAGCGCGCGAAATGTACGGCTAATAAAATCGGCGGTGACTACGAAGAATGAGGTGAATAATATCTACAAAATCATAAAGTAGACGCAGGTGCAAGTAATTATGACTGTAGATTAATACGTTTTATGGATCATGAATCGTCATTTCGGAAGTCGTAAGTAGTGCAATGTTTTTAATGATTAGGATTTGATTTTCATCTACGCCTCTATTTGTGCAGCAAAAGTAATACCACAAATCAAGTTTGCCGTTACAATCACACACTAACAAGTTTACATAACACTTCTTGAATAGAACTGTAAGGACTCACTAATATTAAAAGAAAAAATAGTATTTACTGACACTGAGTTTGCAGGAGAATTAGCAAAAAACATTTGAGTTACAATGCGGTGGATTTACTTTATTTATGTTGCCTGTACAATTATTCTCATGGCACAGGTAATACCGCAGAACATATTTGACTACTTATATTTTAAAGGTTTAGTTTACAATAAATTCCTATTTCTATAATTTTCCCGCAGGGTGGAAGTGGATTCAACAAGCAGCAGGCGGAGAAATCAGATAAAAGAAGAGAGGGATAACAAAAGATGAACTGCTGAACAAAAGCATTTATTCACTTCCCATTACTGCACTGAGATTCGCTTAACAACGGCAAACTTTTCTATTTGTAGTTCATCGGCATGCAAGATGTATTAATTGTTGTGAATATACTAATAAACTTTTAATCAACAAATATTAACGATCTGTCCTAAGGAAATCTAATTATTCAAAAAATGAAACCCTGGTGTTTTGAATATGACCGTGCATCAAAGAAGTGTTAGGGAGTCAAGATACACAAATGCTGTTAATGCTGCCGATCCCACCATTTGGGTCGTTTCTCTTTTTCTATCTTCTTTACAAATGCAGAAAATGTAGAACAGAGAAAACCCTTAAAAAGGTAAACAACGGGACAAATAATGTATGCAACTATGAATGGAAGGGCATTTCATATTTTATTTACTCATCAGAAATCATTGATAATTTCAGTTTCCCTTTATGCATGCCTCATAATCTTAACCGTTCTGCTTTGTTTGCATGATGGTCACGGAAATCTTGAATAATTAATGCAATGCTTATAATTGTACAAGCAAAGCCTGTAGTAAGTAATCTCTTGCCTCTACTATGTTGCAAAAAGCGAAACTAATACCCAGAAATCTTGATGGCAACCTTATCTCATCGCTTGTTATAATAAATTTCAAAATTCAGATTCATGATGTCGTAGCTTCCTCAATTACTTTTGCAAACCTTGGATTAGGCCACATTTCATAAATGCCGATCCCTTGTAAAATGACATTCCCTGTGTATCAGGTGTAACCCGTGTTTATGTTATACGCTAGAAAAGTGGATGTGTTACACATATAATTTCATGGCAGTGTCTGTAAGTACGGATTGACGACTGCTAATAACGCGTATTGTTTTGTACAATTTAAAGCCTAACTGGCTGGTTTTTTATTTCACCCAGCACTACATATCGACATGTATGATCTCGCAGCAAGTTCACAGGAACGTTAAAAACATGATTGACACCTCATGATTGCAAACCCTTTCAATTATCTATCCTTTAGACATGCAATACTTGAACAATCTATTTCTTTTGCGGTCCCAATCCAAACACATAAGTTGGAAAGGCTGATACATTTTATTCGGTAGAAAATACTCGTTTTAACAATAAAACTGCATTCAACACAAAACCCCAGAGCGTACTTTGTCTTGCATAAATCAAAAAATTAATTTTTAAGTGATTATTACACGTAGTTTTAGATCTAAAATGCCAAAATAGTTTACAAAGTTCATGTTTGTACAAAATTCTAAACATAAAAATTACATTTAAAGGATTTCACGGCAGAAAATTCAGGGCCCCGAATTTAAATGTGCGTGAGTCCCTGGCCTCCTTAAACCAGTATAAGGCATCGCAAAAACCCCATTTAGCTTTCTTGGCATGACGTAAATAAAATTCATTTAGCATTACGTACACATTTTTCTGTATCTTGGAACGCTTCAGTTATTAGTGTATATACATTACGTAGCACAGTGATCCAAATGTAATGTATTGAGCGGTTATTTGATTTCATCTAATGTCTGACTTTTCAAAGCGCGTAGTTTGAAGCCCCAACACTGAATGATTTCAAATTTAGTATGAATAAATAGCTTATTTTATTAGCTATCTGATGATTTCAAAATTATATTTCTGCAGATTCGGATCGTTGAGTAACGTGCACTGAAAAGTCTGCCGTTATGTGAAAAAAATGTCCGCTCAATGCATTACCTTGGATCACTGTGCGTAGGTCGTTATTACATGTTTGTTAGTCACAAGTCAAAACATTTCGTCATTTAGTAAGTTATTGTGCTTTTTCAAAAAATCTATAATAGTGGCTCGTGAATAATATGCAGATTGACATGTTTCCCTTCAAGGAGCTCTACTGTCAATTTGTATGTACCTGCCATGATTTTGGCCCAACGAAGCAGTCATGCAATATATGAATAATTAATTTGATATTGATGGGTGTTTTCCTTAAAAGAGAACCGCGTGGAAAGGTCGTACTTATACTAATATCGTGTTTATAAACATAGGTAATTATCTGTTTATTGCCCGATATTTAGGTGACGCAAAATTTTAATCTAGCCCAACGATTTACGTCATTATCATTAAAAACTGTCACTCATAGCTTCCAACAACTCTTTCAATGTTCATGTCTTTTCCGTGTCTCAGATTTAATCCCGATAAAGTATTAGGAGAATTGTATTTTGATGACTTTCCGAAACAAACACATTTTAAAAATTGTTTGCTCAACACATCCAATAATTTTGTCCACTGCATGGAGTGAAAGAATGGACGCAAATGCGAAAGCCAAGAAGAAGTAAAGAAAAGCAAGGACCCTTCAGGTACAACATGGATCTGGGCATACCCTAAAGTACACTATAATAATATTCATATTGTTCGTTCATGTTTTATATTTTATTACACATAATAGTTGCGGGAAGAAAAATGTGTCCATAGAGACGAAGTAAAGTTCGAAAAGGAGGCTCTTGACTCAGAAATTTGTGTCTAGCAATTACTTAAGCCTCAAAAACATACCTTTTAAATAATCCCTGCCATTTTTGAGTTAAAACAACGATCTCCCTGGAGGCTCCTAAATAAGAATTCAGTACGAAAATTTGAAAATATTATCATCTAATGAGTTTTTGCACGGTACAAAACGTTTAAACGTCGGCCGTTTTTAAAATGCACGATTTTTTGAATTCCACATACTCTTTTACCTCGATCCCCAAATTTATAGATGTTTTCATTTAACTCTTACAGAGATGATTTTTTAAAGCTGTCAAAATGCCTTCACATACAACGGTTTGGTATTACAACACATTCATCTCTATTCAGCTCTACTTTTGTGTGTATTATGTGTTTCCAAATTGGTTGTCATGTGAGGACGCATATCTCAACATAAGTTAATATAAGTAAGTCAAATAGTTTCTTTTTTCGTTATCCATTCAAGATCGTACGTAGTAGTGGTTAAAGCTTGCGCTTGGCAATGGCAAATATCGGCTCCGGGTTCAAACCCAGCTAGCATCGGATTGTTTATGCTTCACTTTTAAAAAATTACGTGCTCAAAACATTTTGCGGTGTGAAAATGAAGATAATGATCATTAGATTTAATTTTAATGGACAGTTAACGATAATTGGCCGTTAGAGTCGTTAACATTTACAAATGAAGTGACATATCGAAATGACGGCATCAAACAGTAGATGGTCATGCTTGCACTAAGTAGACATTTGGTTTACGAGGAATGACCATTAAAGTCGTTAACTTTTTTACAGAAAATGATGCGCGGTGTCTAAATAAAGGTACTGAACAAGACATTATCGTTATCACGCCCAAGAAATAACGACGCAATGAAGGTGAATAATTATAGATTAAGACTTTAAATATATACACAAATAAGCAAAAATGTCCATTAATGGGGGAAAGGGAAGGGGTTTATCTTAGCGTTACGAGAGAGGGAGGGGTATTTACTAATTAACTAGCAGAACACTGAATTTATTTCATTATGTTAAAAGAGTTGAAAAAATTAAGGGAACAACATCTCTCCTACACATATTAGTTGAATGAAGGTAATACAAAGTTACCAATATAGAACGCAACGCGCGTTCCTTTCTACTTTTTAACGTATGACAATCTTTTGTAAACGAACAATTAATTGACGATTAGCATTTGGCCGTGTATATCGGCGGGTTTGCGTTACAACAATTTGAAAATGCTTTAATTTCCACAAAATGCGACGACACAATATGATATGTATAGAATGGAAATTCGTAAGTAGGTAATACCTGATTTAAATAAAAATTTGTAGTTCCAAGGCACTGGATAGAACTAAAAATTATAACCTTGGTTGTCAATCTTAATGTCTATTGTTTGCAGATTATAAATTAAATATTTCTATATGCCTGAAAGTCTACATAAAAACACGCGCGTTGCGTTGCGTTCTTTATTGGTAATAACTTTGTATTACCTTCATTCAACTAATATGAGTAAGAGAGAACTTGTTTCCTTCATTTTTTCTTCTTGACTTCGAGATGCAACAATTTGTGCCATGTGTCACGCCGCCACATAAATGCCCATGTGAAGCAATCGCGCAAAATAATTAATGCACATCTTTTGCTCGAACTTCAACTGTGTGAAAAGGCCCAACAAGTACACTACATATTGGCGCGACCATTTTCCGGGAAACAGAAATGACTTATAACTTTAAGCATTGCTTGAACGAAAAATTAAGCATTGTCAAACATCGAGATGCTCATGATTCATTTTGTCACATCAGTATTCTTTCGTAAAATATGCGCAACGTTATGATTATAATTATTTAAACTTTCAAATCTGATATTTTTATTTGTCAACTCCAGTATCGCAATGAAATTGAAACAAATCAAGCTTTTCTCTACTTTTTCTGCTTCATCGCAGGTTGAACACGGAGTGAACAAGAAGTAAGCAGATGCTGCGCGTCGGGGGTAAGAACAAGGATAAAGTTCTAACTTGAGTCAATTTATCGCTAAATTAGTATTCATGATCAATTCCAAAAAAAAGTTCAATCTTATATTGTCATCTTTTGGAGATAAATGCGTACACCGAAGAAAGTTTAAAAGTGTTCAAAAAGTGCATACTTTCTACTTTAAAAAATTTGGAAGAATTTTTGGCACAAATGAATTCATAGTTGTACTCACAATGCAACGACGAGCGTTTAGTTTTTTGGGGGAATGATCCACCACTTCAAGTTCATTCAGAGTTCCATGCTCTTCCACACTGTCTGTCCGCATAATAGTCACGCAAATCTTGAATATTTAATGGACCGCTTTATGTCACGCAAGAAGCAAAGTCTACTATCCAAAGGCCACATACAATGATATGATGACTTTTAAATTATTTTGATATCTCTGCTGAGTTACTTAATTTGAAGTACAAGCTTTGGATGACGAGAAGGTTGCCTTCACCATACCGACATGGTTTACCAAAATCTAGATAAAGTCTAAATTTAATGATGTCTAGTATTGAAAAATGTTTCCGTTTTTCCATCATCAGCTAAACATCAAATGTCTTTCCTTATCAAACTCCAACATATTAATGCATTTGTACAATTTATCGTCAGATTGACTTCAAGAGTAAGAGTAAGAGATACGTTTTTTGTCAAATGTCAAATAATTTGATTTCAATTCAGCCAGAGCAAAGCAGAAATGGGAAACAGAAGTGAATGAGACATGTGTAAAATGGGCTAGAGCAACTTGATTTTCATTTTTTGATTCCCCTTTCTGATATATGTCAATGAACTAGCTAGACATGGAATACTTGAATATATAATTTTTATTGTATATCCTAACAAACTATCCTAACAAAACATCCATATCCTAACAAAATGCGGAGTACAACAGATACATCACCTATATTTGTGAGAAAGTAGTTGCATCAGCTCAAAATGTGAACTTAGCTCGATTAAGTTCGGCATGAATGAAAACTGTAAATCGAAACTGTCAAGAAAAAGTTCCGACAAATTATTGTATGTTATCTTTGCCCAGTTGACTGTTCGACAAAGTAAATTTGTATGAGAATGCCAGGAACAGCGACCGTTGGCATCTAATTTGTGCTTTTGAAAATATTTATCATCTGAAACAGATCACTATGGCCCTCTTTTAATACAATGTAGTAGTTAACATAATCAAACATCTTCAGATGACATAAAAGCGGATGTGTTTTGAATCAATAGGGTTTCTGAAAGCTGAAGTAAGGCTACTAGCGTAATGTATGAAAAGTCACTCTGCTCTCCTGAAGTCGATGCTTAGCGTTTTAGGAGCCGTAATTTCTTTAACATTGACGTTCATTTTATACTGTCATGTCTCTGAACGGTCACTATAATCCCTCCATTAATTTGGGATGTAGCTTCGACCGTTTTTGCCGTTTGATTTTTGCAAGACGTTCATAATTTGAAATAAAATAAAATTGATCATCTTTGATTGTAGGCGTGATGTGATATTCCCCGTTCCGTGTAATAAGGTAGGACTTTGGGAAATTTTTATTCCGTAACAACAATTAAGGCTTTCCCATTTAATTTTTACCGTAATCTTAGGAACTTTTGCATGTCATTTCGAAAAGAAAAATATTTTGTAGATCAGCGGATCATCGGCAGACTTCTACTTTTATATGTCTCATTTTCGTCTCATAACGGGCGAGTTTTCGTAGTGCGAGTTTTTGGATGCGAGCCCCATTTGCGTCTCATGATAGGAAGCTTGCCATGCAGCTCATAAATTGCACGTTTTTAGTGTAGTACCGTAAAATCTATCCGTTTTCAATTGACATCCGACATTCCGACGACCTTCGCTTTGTACGATTAACCATAAATGCCTGCTGCAGAACGGTCACGCAATACATGAATAATTAATGTGCTACTTGAATGTTAACCAAAGTTTGATAACATAGAAAGTTAGGAAATGTCGAGACATCGTAATTAGAGAGATATAAATCTAATTGTCATCTGAGGCAGAATTCAAATTTAATATTTGAATCGGAGAATAGAAATAATTGCAGGATTCATAAACAAATTATTACGAAATCTGGCTCTTAAACCTTTACCTATTTTAAGTGCTTCATTTTTTTGTTCTAAGAGTAAACACAAACATTAACAGATATACATCAGGAAACCCCGAAAGATTCTTTCAGAAGCTAATTCAATACTATGGCTTTGGAAAAGGCACGGACTCCAAGCGTCGTCATAACAAGTAAAAGTTTTAGACAAAATCATGCACAAAGATCTCCTGTCCTCAGGAATGGTTCCATTTTTACCTGACGAACATTGATTTTTCGTGTTTTAACCTCGTTGTGCTAATTATTTGAAGGTTTTGTACTTCCAGTTTGAATTTCAATTTAAAACATTAAAAATGTTACAAACTGCACACTGCAATTGGAGAATACCGGGACTACAAGAATATTAAATCTTTCATGTCTACCGAAAACGAACCCAATGTGAATGTGAATTCATGGTTGGATTAAATTTATGCTTTCTATTGAATTTTTTTTGTCTGACTCCTGATTGAATAGATTTTTAAGTAATGAACCGCATGTAACCCATAGAATCTTTACTTTGTAATAAATCTAAGCATTAATATAAAGATTATTTAAAGATAATTCAAAGATTATTTATATTTGAAGTGTCCAATTTTTGCATTTGGCAAATGACAGTAATAAGATAGACTTCCCTGTTGCCTTTACTTTTTTAAAAGTTATGTTTACCAACTGTGAGCGCGTAACAGTATATTTTATTCTGTTTATCGCTGTAGAAAAACGGAAAAAAATATATCCGTCTTCGGACAATAACGACAAATTTAGCTGCTTTCCCCCTTTCTCCTGAAGCCAGCAAAGTTTTTTGCGCAACCACACACTTCAACCCCGGACAAATGCCCCCGCTGAGAGTTGTAAATAGAGTTTATTCATGTTTCTACCTACCCGGTGTCTTGCTCAGTCACACATCTTTAATATGCGTGTCTTCTGTCTCCCTTCCCCGAATTGTTGTATGCAAAGAGAAAGTTCTAGACTTTATGAAGAAGTTCTTACTTCCGTATGAAAAAATATGTAAAATGACCATTGCCATGAAAAAGAAATAAATTGAATAAGCATACGCGCTATCATAAAATATCATAAAACTATGACTCAATATCTGCTGGTCACTTCCATTTATCCAGTGTGGTTCATACTTTCTCCCAGTTAGCATTCATTTTTCCAGCTGAAATAAATTCCGAAGATTTGGTGAATATTTTTGGCTAGTTGTTCCTTCGAAGCCATTTTCATCCTGAAGAAGGTTGTAGTAAACAGCCGAAAGCTCGAATATTTAAAATAAAGTTTTATTTAGAAACAACCATGCAATCCAATATCAATTTAATACCATTTTCATACTATTTTATTCTCATACATTTTCCGTCGAAACTTATTTAGTGTGAAAGTTGTCAAGGTGTGTTTTGTCCCGAACGGTTTAACATTTCCCATATGTCAGTTTCAAATTTTCCAAAGGCAATGTCCTAATTTTGCATAGTTTTCCCTGAAAATTTATATAGTCCACCAGTAGATAATTTAATAACGTTTTTAAAGTGTACCGTGCACCGACTGCAGGTAGTTCAATAATAATTAGCAAAAACCCGGATTAGCTTTTCTAGTATAGTTCTATAGTATTCTTTTCGTCGTTTGGGATAAAAACTAGTAACAATTCGTAAACTAGACGTACAATTGTTTTCATCGTCGAACCGTCAAAATTTCAGCGAGCATTTAAAATAGCATTTATTTGCCGCTGTTCCTCCACACTCCTAATTACGGCTCTATTTATGTGAAACAGCTATTATTAGATAAAGTGTGGTAATTTGCAATGGCCAAGTCTCTCGAGTTTTCCAAAATCGACCTGAATAATCTCAACGATGTGAACACTTCAAAGAGACCTACCTGTTCCCAGCATCAGCCAGGTACTACTCAAAGACCATCAGTGAGTGATTTAAATGACATCTTTGAGTTCTTCGATGATGAACCTGCAATCTTGGAATTGCGTCCCTGTCCCGTTCCACCAAACACGCGCCCAGGGACTCTTGCCATTGCCTCCTCCGAAACACGAACATTCAGCAATGATGACGTTGACTCTGAGGGTGATGACTTCGCAGTTCGAGAATTCAAAGATATTGGCAGTCCAGATACAAAAAGTGTTCTATCACCACCTACATCCAGCGAATCTTTAGGGAAATCTCGGAAAATGAGCGTTCTTTCGTTCATGCGCGTTCGACGTGCTTCATCTGCATCCATAGACAATAAAAGTAAGACGAAGGAATTTGCGAACATCTGTGACGCATCCCCTCATGCTGGTAGCGTTCATGCAGAATCAATTGCAACGTCCACCAGTTCGCACAGGCCAAATAAAAATGTGGAATCTGAAGTCGATGGAAAAGGTACAGATCGGTTTTGATGAATGTTTTTAAAACATATTAAAAAGTTTCATATTGGCAGCATTATTATCATTGCAACAGAAGCGGTCTAGCTGAATGCAAGCATGTACATATATCCGCTAGAATAAATTTCATAAATCATTTTCAATTAAACCGTTACGCATTTCAAAATATCTACTTAAATCATCAAATCATCATGCAATCTCGCGTGGTTGCTTAAACTACGTATTTTTACGAGTGGAAACATACAAGGGAGGCAGGACGCTTGTATTTAATCAGTGGTAAATATTGGTTTCTTACACATGACATTCACTACTCATACTTGCGGAAAACTTGATCCGAACGTGATGGAGTGCTCATAATTTTTCTACGTCATACGCATTTTCTATCTAGTTTAAAGACAGGTTTGTTTCTTGATTGTATACTGATAGCAAAGACAATGAGGCAATTACTTCATAAGCTAAATTACGTAGGGGTTTCCTAGGTCAGTCGGCTTTCACTGATGATTGGCCACAGTATTTGTGAAGCACTACAGGACAATAAGTAGGTATATCATAATCGTTGAGTGAAAGTGATAGCTCCACTTTTTTCCAGATTGCATCTTTCCCGGTTGTCATGAACCTATTTAATATGCCATTGTCAAAGAGTTTCGTGTAAAAAATCCATTCTCCGTATCTGATGTGAAAAGGAAGAAAAATGATCTGAAATTGGTTAAATGTAATCAATTGCATTTCATTTGCGTGAAAATCTTCCGGTCTTCTCAGTGCACGATTGCACTCACTGAAAATATATTTTCAAATACTGGCGTCAGACCTTGTCGCACCAAGTCGGAACCCTATAGGACATAGAAAAAATCTCACTAAAATTTTCGGTGCGTCAATATCTCATTCAAAATTATGTTGCTCTGAAGTTTTTCTGGTAGATGTGGCTGGGGTATTAGAAAAGTGGACTTTAAAAAAAAAATTAAATGGAAAATAAAAAGACAATGTGACTGGCTTAAATTCATTTCAAATATACAGGGCACGGATGTTTCTCGGAAAAAGCGGCAACAAGGTTTTCTTCAGCAAGTCGGGAGCTGTGAAAAACTCCTGACAAGAAAGAAAGTCGATTAGTTATTAGCAAATCATGTTAACAAATTATCATTCCGTGTTTAGAAGAAAGGAAGATCGTTTGTTCATTTGCTTAGGGATATAAAAATAGATTATTCTTTAGACATATCGACGTCCTTACTCTGAGGTGGTTTGCATGCGTTCTTAAATAACTATCACGGTCGAAGCTTAGTGCAATATTTTTCAATCCATAAGGTATTCTAGTTGAGTACTTGAGTACAATAGGCACGAATTGTATTTTGTGATCGGAATTAAATTTTGAAAAAGGTTTAAAATGGAAAAATGGTAAATATTCCAACTCCCAAATACTACTTCTGTTCGGAATTTTGCACATGTCGATTTGCAGAAAGTTATCTTCCCTTCGGAATCCAGGATTGGAAATTGGGATATGCTAAAATTTGCAGACATAGTAATCAAAGTCAAGAATATGCTTCACTGTTGCCATTGTGAACCTATGTATTTTAAATTAAAATGAAATTACTCAGATTCATTGCTGCATATTAAAAATCCCTTCCGCATTTCAACAACATTCATGCATATTCTCATTACTTGAAATGTAATCCTTCAACAGATGACACAGGAAAAAATCGTCATCAACCCACTGATCCGCATGATACAAAGCGTGAGCACACTACCAAAAACTGCAAGAATGGCCGTATAGCCATTGCCACTGTGCCGAACGAAAATAATACATCATCCTGCGGAAGTCCCGTTGAAGTAGGCCACGCCGGTGCTGAAGGCAATGGTGCGCAGCTGAATGGAACATATCCGAACGCTACGGCAAATTCTGAATCTGATAAAGATGACGCTAGAGAGAAAACCAAAACAGGGAGCATCTCTTCATGGATTCGGAGTCCTTTCATTTGCTTCCGAAAGAACCGTGTCAGTCTCACCCAGCCAGATGAGGAAGATTCTCCAACAGAGCTAGATGACTCCGAGAGAGAATCCCATAAAGGCCAAACTCCAATTCCTGTCTTGTCCACCAACGTTCCAAATGCTCTTCAGCCTGAAGGAGGAGTAGCAGATGTGGGGTCGAATGTGGGGGATTCCTCACAAATTATGAATGTAACTGGAGCAGGGGAAGACGCTAGCGAGACAGAAAGTGGGAGCACCTACAAATCAACCAACTCATCGAAACATAGCACTGAGCGCCCTAATTCCTCACGTGACAATCTGAATAGTACGACTGTCATCAATCTTGACAATGTACTAGATGCGACGGAACCCAATCCTCCGTCTGTTCTGGAAAGATTTCTGAAAATACTCTACTACTTTGGCATGATTCCCACATACTTCGGTGCAAACAGGCACGAAAAAGGAAAATTTTCTCTGCTTCAAAAGGTTTTAAATCATTTTTACTGCTTAGCGCACATTTAAATCGCAACGTATTCAGTATATGTAATTAGGATATAAACTTTGTTATCATTTTAGGTATACTTTTGTATGGTGAGTCTACTAGGAATAGGGCAAGCAATTCAGTACGTCAAATCAAAGCTTCTCGAGTCCTCGGAGGGAAACCCACTGATCTACTACATAACGCTGGCATACTTTGTAAACACGCTTCTGTTTCGATGCTTATACATCTTCGTCGTCTGCGTCAAGGTGGCTGACTTGTGGGAGTTGATAACCGCCATCCGTTCCTGGAAATACCACAAACGGTCCCGTGGATACAGCGACTTGGTAAAATTATTTAAAAACTTTGATTTCATTTTGAATATTGCAAAAGTGGCAGGGTGTCAAAACCTGCCTACCTGCGCCATAGCTGAGCTTTGATTGTTATGTATTGGTGTTGTTCACTGCCGGGATAAACAATTTTTTCTGCCAAGAAAGCAATAGAAACATGTTCGTAGACTGTTTTTTGAAATGCACCTTGTTTAATTCGTATTTAGCATTGAAAGAAGAGAAAAGTAATCGTATGCTTCGTACTCTGGGACGCTGTCATTGTCTAAAATGTTTTGATTGACTAACCAGCTCTAATGAGATATCATTATTTATTATAATATTATTTATTATAAATATAAAAAAGAAAAAAAAATTAGTATCGCATTTTTTGACTCGCTGATAGGTGAAGGCACTAAAAAGGGTTATTGAAAACTTTAGTCAGGTATGGATATTATGATTCAATAGTATTGTTACTGCCATACTCAATCGAAGACAAAAAAGCGACTCGAATATAAATATCATTCTCAATTCCCTGCAAAGTATATTTTATGTATCTCACATTGCCCCAAACTTTTGAGTTTTTCACTCTTTATATAACAATGTACCTACTTTGGAACACCAAAAGAGCATACACTAAAAACACCCGGGAAGTCTGAAAATTTTGTTTGCATCTTGTAGCCCGCGTTCAACTTAGTTAGCACGCACATTACCAGAACAAAATGTTGATATCTGGCTAAAAAAATATACGCCAAGAAAAATTTTTATGCAAAGAAAGTGTTCGCAAATCGAAGCAATATTTTTCAAAATCATGGAAATTTTGCTTGTACTGTTCCGATATCACTTTCTTCGTGCATGTTATTGATTTTTTGCATCAAACCAATAATGTACGTCCCATAGCAACTGCATTTTTTAAAATTATTGCAAGCCAAAACGAGTTTTTGGTGACAGCAACGACCACACTTTCACGATGCTTGCAAATTGGTCTATTTGTGAACCGCGCGATTCACTATCGAAAGTTTGATGTTTCAGAAATCTCTGTATTAACTTTTTTTGATGTGTCTATATCCCTCTCGTTAATGTAGTAACCATAGTTTACTGTTGTTGGCACAAAGCGCCATATTGACGAAGAAGAAATCGTTGTTATGTTAATCAAATGTCATCAACGTAACATGGAAAATTGAAATTGTAGTCTAAAAGTGCACCTTGCGTCATCTTAATAGGTTGAAACTTCCTCTTGTTATTAACCAAAATGCGCTCTTTCACAACGCGACCTTAGACCTTCGAAATACCATCCGGCAGTAGGAGCTAGGTCTCCGACTCTG
>JAHZMY010002436.1:0-19160 GCA_027743915.1 Seira sanloemensis | reverse complement strand
CTAACGGATTTGCAATAAGATGCAATCTCAGACAAGTCATCATCAGGTGGCTGTGATCGGATCACAATATGATAATTACGTGATGAGATGAGAGTTTCACTTTGTTTCACCACCACCACCACCACCACCACCACCACCTGTCCCCCGTCAACCTGTCAATGGGCCTTTGAAATTATATGTATGAACGAAGAACGGTTTCTATGCAGACTATGTAATTTATTAATTTATAATAGGCACAAAACAAGACTTCGAAAAAAATTGCCAATTCTCTTCTCGCAAAAATAATCAAAGGTAAGTACAAAGTGTGGGATGAACCTGAACGCCGTCAGCTGAAATTGCCAAATTTAAGAAGCTTCAACGTCGTTTTCAAATAAAACAATAACATTTCTCGTTGAAAATCTATTTTAGGTGGTTGTGTGGCCGTCAATTAAATGAAAAAATTGAATTCAAAGAATATTTTTATTTTAGACTTTGAAAAGATACGGCAGCTACATATTCGTATGTTTCAATGTATTTTTTTCTTTCATAATTTAGCGCCTCGCTTCAAGTTTCAATTCAATACGAATGGGCAATTCCCGCCCAAAAATAATTGTATTTTCCCGCTGGGACCATAGAAACCTTAGCCTGACCATCTCTTCGAATGTGAAGAGGATTACTTTTTATTATTGTCTCACAGCACCCCAGCTTCTGAGTTTTCCCTCCCCTTTATAAATGTGTAAGACCATGAAATTTTTTAAATAGTTTTTCAACCAGCCAAAAGTTTCTTAATATGCAATATGTCCATTTCGACTTTTTCCCAAATCCAACCTTTGCACATACATTTTATAGTTTCTCCTATGTGACAAATGAAGTCAAAAATAAATACATTTTATAAATACCATAAATAACATTATTCCGGCTATTACAAAGATTTATTATATTATTACAAAAAAAGACAGAGAAACCACATCTCATGACCATTTTGCAACTCTTTTCATTGTCACCCAACACTATTCAACAACCATGTAATAAATAACACTTCAAAATAGCTTTTTCTGTCCAACAGATTCCGTCCTTCTTGCTCACCATCATATGACAATAGTAATACCTCAAACTTAATAATCACGATTAAAAAGGCATTTTCTAAATAACTAATAATTTTATTCAAAATTCATACAGCAGCAATACACACTCACAAGAAACAAACGAGAATAAAATGATATAAAAATAAAACAGTTGAAAAAGAAACTGATTATTAAATACGTACAACGTATCACGTCACGTCAATACGTCAATATATTGCAGCATGTAATGCCATACCATGTGCCTAATTTTTTAGGGGCCATCCATTAAAAACGTTACCCTCAGACATCTCATTTGCCTATTGATTCTCAACGTCATGAAGCAAATTTTCAGTACAATATGCTTTCGCGCCTTTTTTCTCTTTCCTCAGCAAAATTGATTTTGCGTCGCTTAATTCGTGTCTAACCTCAATTTTATCCGTCGGAGTTAGTGAACTGCACGCAATGAAAAGCAAATCTAACTGTACTTTGTCTACAGCAGCAGTATATTCTATAGTCAATATTGCATTTATTTTTTGTGCATTTTTTGATGTGAAGGAAAATCTTTTCAAATCGAAAAATGAAAGTGGCTTCTGGCTACCTTAACTCAAGTCTTTTTTTTCCTTTTGCAGTATTCGTAGTATTCCTGTACATTTTACAGACCTCGCAAACAACAAATCAAACGGTAACGAGGAGCAAGTAGCGAGCCAAAATAGTCAATAAATATTATAAATATAAGTTTCGTTCGTACACACAATGTAATGCAATGTAAGATTCAAGATTATGATTACGATTATGAATATGAACTGATTGGGAATTCATTGAATGTTGAAAGACAGATTGGAAGATGGAAGATGAAGGCGAATGAAAGAGAGTGAGATTCACAATTCGCCATTCGCAATTCGCCCTTGAGCCATGTGACGTGTGACGTGTGATATGAATACAAGAAAAAAATCTTGAAGACATTCATACATAGGAAGACCCTACGTGGGCCAAACAAAACTGTATCAGGATGACATCATATCATCATCATCATCTAAGAAAAAAGTCACAGGAAAAAAACTTACATACTTTGAATTTCAATGGTAACTGTAACGTATAACTAACTCTTTATTTGTAAGATTTAAAAGAACGTTTTTGGACGATATCGATATATCGATTCAAAACTTTCTTTAGTACAAAGGGATCATCCATAAAGGATGTCACGCTAAAAACCGGTTTTGAAACCACATCTTTGACATGAACAGCATTACTTACAGGATATCCGACACGGATCCCCTCCCCCTCTCCCCGCCGAGTGTGACATACTTTATGGATGGCCCCAAAGTGCTTGCAAAGGGTGAATATTTTATTTGAAAGTTTTGATATGCGGCTCACGCACTGATTAGTAAAAGGAAAACATGTCTTTAAGAAAAAATAACTTTGATCCTGTTATGAAATATGTATCTAATGAAGCGTGAAAATCGAAATTTCGCGCCCATTTTAAAAAAAATACGCCTATTCGCTAATAACTTAACACAATCATTATTCGTTTCAAAGATATATTATGGATGTTTTGTTTAACCAATTTTAAAGTTCAATACTAAAAGTCCACTCCAAGTCCAGACAAAAAGATTTCCTGTAAATTTTGTTTCTTTGTAAAATTTGCACAAATTAGACTCTGCTCCAGAATTTCAATCTATTTTGCGGAGATCCCTCTTAGCGCCGGTAAATGCGCGTTTGGCGTTGACATTCAGCTATTCAAATCTATTACTTTTTATAGCTAAATGAAATTGCTGAAATTTGTTTGATAACTTTTTCTGTGTTTTTTTCACCCTTTTTGTGGCAAAAATGAATGGTGGAAGTTGGAGCAGAAACAAAACTTTGAGGAGAGGCGAGGATTGGCACGACAGATTCCAATGCCAATGCCAGTGTCAAAGACAAGTCATCATCATCAACGTCACAACGTCTCATCTTCCCCTCCAGAAGATGAATTCAAACCGAAGCAAAATGCAGGGAAAAAAGACGATGAATAATTTTGTGAATGATAGTTTGAGATTTGAGATTTAGGGATGAGGGATGCACCTGATAAAGTCAAAAACACACACGAAGACACAAAGACATGCTGGAAAAACATGAGTTGACACATGCTTTCAGAGAATTCGTCTTTTTGTTTCAAGAGAGAGTTGAAAGTTGAAATTGGGCAGCTTCAGAGCCAGAGGATTTTTATAGCATAATTCATTCTTGTGGTTAAAACTAGAAATTTTGATAAATATTTAATATTTGGGTTTTACGTAAAAATAGCCTTGTTTTTTATCCTTGCGGGAAAATAAATTACAAATGTAATATGCAATATGTTGGTATATATAGGAGGGTACGTAAAACCTCGCATAAATAAACTCGAAACACAATCTGTGTTATACCAAAAACTCACCTACAACCCTATTTCACAAAATTGACCTTAAGGAGAGACCGACCAATTAATTTTGATTGAATCCAGCATTTTATTATTGATTGGAATATGTATAATTTTCGCGCCAACTTTCATTACTATATTAATCCTAAAATATCCAAATTCCTGAAATCTCCCAGAAAGATAAATTCCGCCTATGCCGGGTTTGAGTCGCGGGAAAATTTAAAATGTAAAAATAAAAGTCAAATATCATTCATCATTTGGCCTAGCCGCTTTTCTAAAAAACAAATATGCCATAACTAAAATGTACAAAATTTGAATAAAAACCCGCAATCACTGGCGTTTTCTGTAAGACAAATGATGAGACGCATTCAACGCACATTTCGCAATTTTTTTACCGAGAAAGGTCTCAGCTCTACAATCAAACTGTACCAAACATTTTCCATCAGCTACCTGAAGAACGTAGTAAATTCAGCGATATCCCAATCCCCCAAAGTTGGCTTCAAAGAGACTCCGCCAAAATAATTTTTATTTCATACAAAACTTTTTTATGATTTATATTTCTCTCTGCCATGAACCGATATTTTACTTGATTTTGATTAGGCTAAAACTCGAAACTCCTTGAAAACTCCCATTACGAAAAAAATCCAGTCCCAGTGTCTGCAGATGACAACAGCCTAACAACAACCACTTCCAACAATGACACAGATTTAATTCTGGAGATTACTCGGAAAACTCGTGTTTTCCTGGAATTTGGGAAATCCGCTTTTCTTTTCTTTTTCCACGTCACTCTTTTAATGATGAGTGATGATGACACAAAGAGTGATTTTAAGACTTTTCAAGACTCAGAAGGAGAACAAAAAACCGAGCAAGAATTCAAAAAAAACATAGAGACAAGAGATAAAGTGTTGAAAAACACAAAAAGACGATCCTTTATTTTTAAAAAAAGTCCAGGATTTAAATTTAAATGTTGACAAAGACTCACATTCCACATGATTATAATACTGTAATAATGCGATGTACGAAAAAAGTCTTTAAAAAAATTTTTTTGAATGTCTTATGCAGCAAAAGGTAGTGTTGGAATCGGCAAAAACTAACATTGGTATTTATCAATTTGGACATGCAATGCCTAGCTGTCTAAAACCATCCAAAACTCCTATCTCATATACATACATAATGTCAGAAATGGGAAAACTCATTGACTAGGGGCATTGTGGGACAAATATTGTAATGCATTCAGCCATCGTTTGTAAGGACGTTACGATTTGGAAAAAAGAGACATTTTTTCTCATTAAAAAGAACTTTTTTCCATCTCACTTGTCACTGGGAGAAACGAGTGACTGGTAAAAAGCCCGACGCTAACAAAGACTCAAACTAATTCTTTATTCTTTACCCTGTAACCCTCTAACTCACATAAAAAATCTCTTTCACTTTCAACTTTTCAGAATGAAGAAAAGCGAAAAAAACGCTGTAACAAGGACATGGGGTAAATTACATCACGCCGTGTTAGCGGCACAATGGACAAAGTCATTGAGTCACTTTCAGTTTTTTTAGGATTTCAGAGCCTGTGAGTCTTCACAGTGCACTTTACCGTCCTCGCATATTATTGCATTTTGAGTCCGGTTTTAGCTCCACGCTTTGCTGGGTGTTTTTGTTGAAGTTTTTGGTCGTAGCGTAAAAAAACCGAGGCAAAAACCGGTTTTAACGACTTTAAGGTCATTTTAAGAAATATGTTTTTAAAACAACAAGTTGACAATGCAATCAGCGCTTAGGATGTGGGATGACATTGGTGTGAAATAGCGACTGGTTAAAAAGTTCAGAAAGTTTTTTTTCTCATACATTTACGTTTGTATTTTTAAATCCCCAAAATTTGGAGGGAGACTAAAGAAGTGAGAAAATGGTGAAATGGTGCGGGAAATTTTGAAATTTGTTTTTCTTTGGTTATGCCTCATTTCTTTTACAAAGTGACAATTTTGTGGAATTTTGGTCATTTTTGTTTGAACTTGGATTTAATTGCATTTAAGAATACGACATTATCACAAACCATGCCAACTGTGCTTTTGAGACATATTTTTAAAATTCAAGTTTCGAACAAATTCAAATTTTATTTATCAAGAAGTTTTCCACCTTTTAATGGCTTTAGATTGGTTTTTAGTTGAATTTGATAATTATCAGCAATGGGAGAAACTGGATTAGGGAAATTCGCAGCCCCCTATTTGAAAATCTGTGTTGTTGGAGTATCTCCCTACCCACAGGTACATATAGGAACAGGTTCAGGTGCAGGTTCACTTCCTGTTGAAATCCAATTCAACCCCAATTAGAAATGGAATTGTCAAATGAGCACTTAGAGACTCAATGTGCCATTAGATACCTCTTGAAGATATCAACAGTTGATAAAATTTTGAAGGCTTTTTGAAGCGAAAATTGAGCCACTGTATTTACCAACTTCCTGCAATTCTCAAATCAGCAATGCGGAATATAGATTTGTTGGATGTTTCCAGCATTTAAAAAAATGAGTTGTGTTTGTCACATTTTGCTTGGATAACTCAGTTTCAGTTGTCATTGGCATTGGCGAAATCAATTAATTTCTACAAAAAGAATGACTTCCAGGGCATAATTTTCTCGTATTAACAGAATATTCCTCAGGAACGTGTTCATTAAATATTTAATTACTGATTACTTATTTACTCTCTCTCTGTCCCAAAAACGAACGACAGCCTAAATACCCATGTGACCATAAAACCTTTGAGAATGCGACCATCCCCTGGGCCAGGCGCACAATCAAGACCTTAGACCTAGACCCAGGTCATATTGTCAATTTGGAATGACTTTTTTTTTACCCCAAACCTAAAAATAAGAAGGATATTATAATGATTGAGGAAATTAATATTCCTAGCTTTCCTGTGATTTGAACTGAAGCGAATCATTGATTATTGCGAGGTGCCCAACTCTGAGCCAATTTATATGGTTTATTAGCGTTTATTTGCGCAGTATTGCAGTCGAGGCACGACGGACTTTGACCTTTATTGGTTGATGGAGAATGAAGACGTTCCCCTTTTTACTTTGTTCGACCGGAACGTAGATTTTTTAGTTCAGTAGCGAAAGAATTACATCTAAACAAATACTTAAATCTCTTAAATTAGCTAAAAGATGGAATGGGTTCAAGCAAATCAGGCAGAAACCTAACCTAAATTAGGTTACGTCTCCTGCATCAATAATCACTTTAACCTGAGATATTTATTAAAGTGTAATTATTTTTTTGCCTAGGATCAGAGAAATACCCATGCAATTAAATTGACGGTGTCCTTAATTAAAATGGGAAAAACCAAAAAATTGAATCAAGGTTGCGTCGTCATTTGCATTTTTGTTATAAACAGTGTATTTTTAAACGTGCAATTTTCCCTTTTTTTAAATGAATTAGGCTTTTGAATCAAACCAGATCTGTAATTATATCGGGTTTCCCCAATTTTCGGACGTGTTTTTCAAACCCGATTTAAATAGCACAAAGCTCTTCCGGGTAATTCAGCTGTCAGCGTAATTTTAATAACGTTAGATCTGCGGGGCTACTGGAAGTTGTTTTTGATGTAGAAACGTTGTTTATTTAAAAGCATACAAACGGGAAAATGGACAAATGTCCGGATTTTGCATTTGACTAAAAATAAGACAAAACTGTGCTTAAACATGACAAACTCCGGCGCATTTACTCCACGTACAAAAACATGAGCATCTTGAGGAAAACAAAACTCAAATCCTCCCCAGACGATCCCACAAGCCTTTAAAAGTAAGAAGAGGTAACAATGGACTTTTTTTGATAAGGAAGATTTTGTTATCGACGCCAAATTCGGAACAATAAAATCCCACAAATATGTATATTTGAGTCGTCTCAATAATACATATGTACATATGTATATCTACTTATGTATATGTGCCAATATAAAAGATGGATGTTTGATTGTTAGATTCGATTTTTTTCCTTTGAAGCCGCCCACGTGATTCCATTCGCAGTAAACTAAAATATTTAATTCCTTTTATACTAAACTATTGACATAATAATGTTACAAGTCTAATCCAATCTGATTTTCTACTCTTCAACGCTGCTCAACTTTTTCTTTATTCTAGCTATAATTTTGTAGCTGTAATTCAATCCTGTCATAATATTTCCTTCATGGATGTTGTACATTGCATCCCAAATCATTGCAAAAATTCATATTCTCAAATCAATTTTTCAGATTTTCTATGAATAATGCCAGGAGGCGCTCAAGTCTTACAAAATTGCAAACGTTGCACAAAATGCTGCACTATATTTCTAATTGTAGACGTTGAAACGTCCAAAAAATATTCCAACAATGTAATGCATTGCAATTTACGTACATATACGTTGCAAAGTTGCAAGTCTTTGTTACATATGATTCACCGACCACCACGCAATTTCATTCACGATCTTGAGACTTGAGACTTGCAATCGCATCCTTGAATTTCAGGTGTGGTTACATACTACCACTACACCACACCAGCATCGTATGAAAAAAAGCTCCAAGAAGACTTTGAAATTCCTCCATTCGAATAAAATTGCCTTTCTATTTAAAATGAAATATTTAAATAGTTTGCCATTACACGTTGCAGTATATAGCCTGTGTATTCAATTGCTCAATGTAGTACGCTTGATGGCTTAAGATATGCAAATAATCTGCTCCGTTCAGTGTTCAGTGTTCAGTTTTAAGAGCTGTTGGAAGACAAGAGTTTTTTTTATATTTTTTCTGGGTCGACGCCCAAACTCAAAAAAAACTCTTAGGAAAACTGGCCTAGCCAGAGTATGCATAATGCATATTTATGTGTATGTGTATTTTACGTATGAAAATGTAAAAAATGATAGTGTGATAGTTGAAAACGGATCTGCTCTGCAGACATCATCGAAGGATTTTTTTTTGCATATTGGAAATTATATATATGTAAAATGCATGGATGACGCGGAAATCGGGAATAAATCGCAAAATTCTATATATTTTTGTATTCGTTCCTATGCATCGATTTATATGAATATGAATGAATATTTTAATGAATATTCCAAAACTGAAAAAATCTAATTAATTCCTAATCGCCAAAAACTTCGCACAAATCCCTAAAGTCCAATCGATAATTTTTTGTTAATGTTAATTTTAATAAATGTGGTCAAAAGCTCAACGCCATTTGTGAATTTCTGCAAAAAAAGATACTTTTCATTGGGAAATCGGCCGAGCCCTTCATTCATTGTTCATAGAAATAACTACTATAGAGTTTAATTACTTGTACTATTTTTGTGGAAAAAATGTAATTAATTTCGAAAATATAGGAATTGCCTGAATTTTATGGGCTCGACGTGCAATTGGTTGACTATGGGTTTATTGAGCTAATTGCTCATGAGTTAATTGCCTTTTAACCTGTGGCAAATTCCTTCGCTTAAGATGTAAGAAGCCTATGGCAACGGAGGCAACCGATCATGATTCAATCACGCAACAAATTTCTCTAAATTTAATATAAAAATAAAACTATCGAGGCGTTCACCTATGTATGCGTATTTGTGTATGCTGACATTTGGAATATTTATTCTATTATTTGTGGCTTATGAACGGCCCTTCTCTATCTGAATTCTGAGTGTTGTAACATAACAGTAGCCAAGCCTCAAATATTTAATGCCGATGCGGACTCAGGGGCACATTGCACAGCAACAGCATTCACCCAGAGACACACGAGACTTATTATTGGCAATCCCTACAAAGTCCTTGCCCTTAGGCTTTATTTACGAGCAGCTGCTGAATTCAATAAAGCAATAAAACAATCTAGCCCAATAGTAGCCAAGTCAGAGCCTCAGAGCCGACTATATTTTTAATATAAAAGCCTAATCGAAATTGAAGCTTTTCTTTCAGCATTATCATATGAGCTCTTAATGTTACCAAGTACCTTATCTTTTCTTTAAGAGTGCAATCAAATTGCAAATTAAAATTAAACGAGGGGCTCACCACCTCCGTAGCAAACGAACCGCATCCCCATCCACCATCCATATAACTACAAACAAGGGGCCGTTCACATAAAACGTAACTTATATCAGCTCTCTTTTCTCATTCAGTCTAAAACATAAATATGCCAGATTTACACGCCATCCACCAAAATACATGATTCTTTTAAAATTTTGATATAATAAGAAATCCTTCCAAACAGACGAAGAAACGATTACGTAAGAAATGGATGACCCTTTTGCTTTGCATTGTAGAAAAAAGTGAGAGTGAAATTAGATCCAACTACACATCACATCGTCATTTATTTATGTGGTGCTTTGGTGCTTTGGTGCTCCAAAGTTACAAAATCTGGGTCACTTCGTCATCGCCATCACCATCACCACCACCACCACTACCAACAAACCTGTAAATTCTTAACAATGCTCTCAACAATCGCCCCACAATCTCCACTCTGTTTCTTAGTCAACCTCTACTCGACTTTGACAATGAAGGCTCGCACAAAAAAAATCGCAAGTGAATGGCGTTAGGCTCTTACATACTTGCATACCTACATTAAATAAAAAGCGTTACATCGAACTTCGAGCGTCGAATCAAGAAGAAAATTTTGTTCCTTATTAACATTCCATAGCGCATTATTATTACATATAAACTATATAAATTGACGTGCTATGGCTGCCTCTGGCAATGAGTACCTAAAATAACTGCTAAAAGTTGCTCTTTCATCATTATTAGATTTGTATAATGGTATAAAATGCCTAGCAAATAACTGCTCTATATTCTTAATGTTTAGTATGTAACACTCACACTAAACATGCAATCCCCTAAGAAAATTGGTGGCAAGTTCGACAGCCCATGCAAGAAGAAAAAAATTGGCAAGGCAAGGTCGTCGTCGTCCTCGTCCTGTCTTGAGCTTGAGTGTCTGCATCTGCAGCTCCCACCATTGTTGCTCGTTTGTGTGTTGCTCGTTGCTCGTCTTTTTCGTGCGACAATATTTTTTCCTGCGTCTTTCTCATTTCATATTGTTAGCTGCTCAAGCTTCAAGAGCTTTCATAGCTTTCAAGATATCAACAATCTAGATTGAGGCGGCAGGAGCACCTCACACGCATTCTCGAGGATTCTCGAGGAGGGACCGTGCATGATACGACGCCAATGCCAAGAAATGATAATAAAAATTAAAACTGTGCATGTACACATATATTGTGTTATATATGTATGTGTAAGTAAGTGAGATTGATCTGGTTTTTATTTTTTTGGTTTGGAAAGGGCGCTTCGACAATTGAGAGCGAGCTTTTATATTTCGTATTTGAAGGTTTCGAGGGATCTGCTTTGTATGTACATACATGAAATGAAGAGTATTTATCAAGTTTAATTGAATTTTTTTCCATGGCGTTAATACATAGCATGTGCAACATAAATTGGACCCATCTCGCAATGTTAAATAATAAAATATTTTTGGCGAGTGACGTTTCATTATCGCATTTTGCAAAAAAAATAAAAATAAAAGTGGTGTGTAGTGTTTATATACATATGTAGCAGCAGCTATTGCTATATTGCTTGAGTTAAAGGTTAAATTTTCGCGTTTTAGCTGAAGCTAATGTAAAGAGGAAATTTTCTAGATCATTCTTATTATATATTTATATATATACAATATCAACTTGCCATGTGTTTTTTTTTTCTTTAAAAAATTCAATCGACTCTTATTGTGAATATATTCAATTTAAGCACGAATTGTTGTATAGTACTACTACAGCTCGAGATATTTACCACACCCAAAGAAGTTTTTATTTCGCTCCTGGCATGGGCCTGAATCAGGAAAAATATTACCAAAGTTACTACAAACTACAAGCTCTTGTGACAATGTTTGATACATATGTTATAGTTTTAATTTTGCATTGGAATTTAGGTAACTCTGCTACGTAACACGGAATATGCGCGGAGAATGCTAATGGAGTTTGTTGTCTATAGATAATTGATACATTGATAGCCATAGGCGATTATTCATAGTTCTTAGTTTGTTGCACAATTTGGTGTGTGGAATTAATAGAAAAGTTGATTTTTTATTAGGGATGGGTAATGGGTATGGCTTGGAATGATGGTGGATGGAGGATGGAAGATGGAAGATGAACTAATTTTTATTAGTTATGGGTTAGGTGGGAGCGCCAAAATTGCGATGATGCTGAGAAAAATGAGGAAGTTTGATGTGAATAAGAAATTGGAGTTTTGCGATCACGAAAAAAATATACACATCCTGGATTGGCGTTCAGGATGCAAAAAAAGACAAAAATAACTCTAGCTCAATAAATATTTGATTTCAACGACAACAGCAAATTTTTAAATACTGATTTTCATTTCTGATACTTGAAAAACTGAAAAAATGCTTGAAATGATTTTTTTACGTTCTTATGAATAATTCTCATTTCTTACATTTTTATGGAAAATGCTGATTTTTAAAAATATTTTTTACGAAAAGGCCATTTTGCAAGGGACGATTTTTGACAACCGCCAGTTTTCTGCTAGTTTTTTGGTTGGCTCACATTTTTTCCGGACTCGTATTTTTAAAATAAATAGTTTAAAAAACTCCGCGATCGTAAATACCCAGATCAAATTTGTCTTGCTTCGACATTACATCATTACGAATCACGGCTTTCTTTGGAGTATCTCATTAAATGCTTCCATCAAATTCTTTCACGTTCATCGTTCATCCGACGATGATTACTTTATGATAATTTGATAATAAGCCACTTTCCTTCCCTTCTTCCAAAGCTATCCTTTTCCCGTGTCCAGTTTCAACTCGAACTCGAAATCGAAGAAATTATTCCTCCATTCGACACGACATTACATAATGTATTTAACACGAGTTACGCACAAATTGGCCACTTCAAAAAAGAAAAAATGGAGATCGAGATAAAGATATCACGCTTGTCATGTCTGCCTCGTGTGGATGTGGATTTTTTTGTGATTGCGGCGTGAAAACCTCGGAGGTTTCCGATGGACAATGGGCAATGGAGGAAGAAAGGGCTATTCACAACCTGGTTCTTCTCACAACTTTTAAATATGTATATTAATACATACATCTCATTTCTCTGCTGCTCAACTCATCATCATAACTCTCCAGATTTTATTAGCGGGATGGACAACGGAAGAAATAGGCACAAGAGTGATTTAGGGGGTAATACGCACCTTTTAAAAAAATGGGTGTTTTCAGTTTTTATTTCAATCCACGATGATTACGATGATGATGAGCGTGCGTGCGTAAATATGTAAATGGATGAGCACTGGATGAAAAATTGATAGAGTTGGAACTTGGAATAAAGTAAGCTTTAGGGAAAAAGCTGGTTTTTACCAGTGCCAGATATTATCACCACGAACAGAGGAACGTGCAAGGCGGGTAGGAAAGGCAAGCAAAGCGGGACCAGAATTGCTTCAAGTTGATATCCAAAATCCAGTAACTGAGAGTGGCTTACCTAAAAGAGAAAAAAAGGGAAAATATTAATTTCATGGGAAACCTTTTTTACAAGTATCAAAAAAATAAGTTGAAAAAGCTTGTTATTTTTTTAAAAAAGCAAAAAAATAGCAAAAGCATGTTCCGCATTTCCTCAAGGTGGAAGGGCTAAAATGAGACAAATGTCGCGGAGGAAATTCCAGAAAAAAAGTTTTAAAAAAATCTGATATAATTGTAACGTTTATAAAACTTTTAAAAAAGCCAAATATAAGCTACAAATCTCAAGGGCATCGAACAACATCGATGTGGTCTTTACCATCATTTACTGATATCCAGGAACAATTTGTAAATTCTCCCGAAAAAAAACTTTTTACGGCTTTCACGTCGTCCAAGAAAATGATGAGTATATGACAAAAAAACTCTATAGAACATTTTTGGATTTGAATACCATATTAACACTAAAAAAAGATATTCTTAGCTCTTTCAGTCCAACTTTTTTATATTTCCAAAGCACAAATTTCCATTTAAATCCATGCATTATTTTTTCCGCTTTTAACTTTTTTAATAACATAGATACTTCTTAACCCAATGTCATCATTATGCAAGTCGTTGCGTCTCATGAAAACCACTTTCGCCTTTTTATTAAATCTAAAACCACCGTTCTCTTCTTAGTACATTACTACGCATGCCCAAATCTGAAATATATGAAAAAATCATAATGCGTAAGTAATACGGAACGTGACTCTCGTGATAATGTGTGAGTTGGACTTTTTTTAAATCCTAAACTCATATCCGCCCTTCAGCCTCTTCTTCCAAATAACTTAAATAACTCAAATAATTCAAATTGAATGGGTGCGAAGTACGAAATATGATGGTCATAAGTAATAGTAAGCTAGGTTTTAACATAATAACCATAACTAAGAATGGAATCCGGGAAAAACTAAAGTTGGCAAAAAACCATCGGCTGAATACTAATACCAAGCCAAATACCACTTTGGACTCACAAACAAAACAATTTTGATTTAATTTTTTTTAAACCCCAATATACCATTCAGACAATGGAAACAATTACAAAACTAATTGACTGCGGGCACAGTGCAGTAATGGAAGTAATAGAATGCATTCAGCAGACGATGTATTGGCCAGTTTTAAACTTTTTTATTCTTCTTTCACGAAATTGGTTGTTCCCACTGGGAAAAACTAGCGGCTGTGAAAAACTCCAGGAATAGCGCATGCGTAAGCAAAATAAATATCTTGCGTTCTTTTCTGGTCTTGTAGCTTGGCATAAAATGTCCAGAGAAAATTCAAGAGAGTGTCCCATTATAATTATTTTTTAAATTCGGGTCTCGCCTAAAAATTATGAACTATTATTATGTGGCAATATTACGTAATTGCAGGCCCGCGACGGGGAGTGAGTCATGCGTAGTTCACGATTTTACTAATAAAACCTTGTCATTTTGGAGGAATGCGAATTATTTATTTATTATTCCAAATAGTATTTTTTATTAAAAGGCAAACTAGTTGGGACCTCAGAAAATAGAGCTTTTCGACAATTTCCGGAAAATGCATTTTGACCAGTTTTACCTCAGACGTAGATGTGATTAGCAGTCAACTGTGACATATTACAAATTTATAGTTTATTTTACCCAAGGTACAAAGAACAAGTAAACTTTACTTTCCTCGCTCTAACGTCACCGCGAGTAGTTTTTCGGCTAGAGAATCTTACACTCAAAAATTGAAAGTTGATGTAGGCGAATAAAATGACAAGACAATTTTTCTCTATCAATTAATTTTTACCACCCAAATTCGTAAAAAATCCATGAAACTGATTTTTTTAAAAACATCAAACTGGCCACTGAATGATGTTTTGCAGGTTCTGCTAGGTTTACTTTGTGGCTTCAGGTAGTTCATCGCTGAAATATTGTTTTTGTAAGAATGATTACTAATGATCCATTACTTTAACGAAGAAATCTTTGACATTCAACGTTTATTTTTACGGCTACAAAAAATCCATTTTATTCCTTAAAAAAAGTTTTTAAAAAGTTTTTTCTGCTGCAAAGCACACACCTCCACACCTCCATCAACTACATCATCTGCATCGTTAATGGTTTATCATGTTACTCCATAAAAAAGCTAATAAAACGTTTTTTCTTCTTCTTGATATTTTTTTTCACTTTCGTTTTCATCTGAGGAAATTATATTTCTATGTACCAACAAGGGGATTTGGTTACACATCTTAAAGATCTCCGAGTCCAAGTCAAAGTTGGTATGCATAAGAATAAGAATAAAAAAATGTTTTCAGAAAATATGACCGCTTCGAGCCTCGAGCCTTTCCATTGCCGCCCAGAAAGTGGGAAAAATCAACAAGCAGTTTTTTTTTCAACAAAAAAATCATGAAAAAAAAACGTTTTAACGATCTTGTCTTTTGATCTCCTTTTATTACTAAATCACAAGATTTGTCTGAGGCCGTCTCCAAATACAGAAGACGGAGAAGTGGAATAAAAAGTGCTGGTTTCAATTTTTTCAGGCAGAAGAGGTGGACTCTGGACAAAACACTTCGAAATGGAATTTATTTTTGTTGGTGGCTCAATTACAATTTCCAACTCGGCCAACTGCTATTCTGCACTTGAAGTAAGAGGACCAGAGACGTCCAGAAAAAAAACGGCGAAGGCATCAATTTCCAAATCATTTTGGAGGGAAAGGATTATTTAATTTAAGGGTAATATGAGACTATATTGGATGAGCTATGCGTTCCAAACAATTTTCGGCCAATTTCTCACTCATTTCAGATATTCAAAGGTTAATTTTTCCTGTGTCTTTGGAGGGTTTGAGAAACTTTATGGTTGAAATTGCCAAATTGAAAAATATTTTTTGACGCGTTTGTAGAATTTTCGCCTATTTCGGGAAATTGTTATCGAATTAGATACTGTTTTACCATGTGTGTCTATTAAAAACATACTTAGTAGTTCTGGACACATATGCATTTGTTTAAAATACAAATTTATTCAAGTCGTTAAACATTGGTATTAATTGTTAATGGACAATTTTGCACTTATTTCCTTATTTTCAGACGATATTTTAGCCATTTTCCATCCACGAAAAAAATCCTTTTTTAAACCATGGCAGTTATGAAAAAAATGCCACTCAGTGGGAGAAATACAACCCTACCCCGAAAAAATGCTCAATTCTCAAACATTTATTTTTTCTCTCCAAAAATATGCTAATGTCAAAGGAAAACAACGTCTTAACGCACACGGCACACACGAACAGCGCGTAAAACTTAATCCGCTCCGGAATTTGTCGTAAGTCGTAAAAAAAGTCTTGGGATTATTATTATTAATAATAAAAAAGGGTAAAGCCAACAGCTAACAACTACATAAGTCTTGAATCTTCCTCTCTTTTTTCCAACAGACGGCTATGTTTAAACCGCATTTCTTCATAAGCCAAAAAAACTTATTTTTTCTTTCATTTTTATTTCCATTCTTTCCTCCTCCCAGTGAATTTATTATGGATTTTACCCTTCTCGCCCGCAAGTAGCTGATGCTGAGAAATGTTGTTATTACCATCGTCGGCAAATATATGTGATAATGGTAATAACCCAAAGTGCGTGAGGACAGGTGCTGCGACAGCCGAAGTAGAAAAAATTATTCCTGTCGCAGTCGCATAGGGACCAAAATATTTGAGTAGTGACTTGTTCAGGGAAAAAATGAGGTCTTCGTGTATTTTGCATATTTTTTATGGATGTCTGTGAGTGTGGCACTCGGCCATCAAAAAAATCATTGACCCCTAGGAAAGAACTGCTCAGGATTAATCCTAAAGTCAGAAAAGGTTTTTAGGAAAATTGTTTTGGGGAAAGGGGTGAAAAATTATGAAAGGAAACTTTTACATGAATATTTCTATGAATGCTGGGAAAAAATTATTTTCCTGATTTCCGAGAATCCCGTCATAACCTGTGAAAAATGTTTTCTTTAAATGTTTATTTCTGTGCATTTGGAGGCATTAGAAAATGGCTAATTTTACCAAAAAAAAAGTCTCTATGTGATATATTTGTGTTCCCGGAAGCGTTTTGAAAAACAATTATGATATACGTATTTGTGTTCCCGGAACGTTTTTAAGTTTTTCAAAGATGTTTCGGAATAAAGGCTAAGCAAAACAAATAATTTTTAGCCAAACAATTTTGCCGTTTTTTTATTTTAGAAGAAGCAATTAAAAATCCAAGAAACTCGAATTTTACCAACGGGCCAATGTTTGCTTTTAGACTAAAATTCCAATTTAGCTCAGTTTTCAGATACAATAATGCTTATTTGCCTTCTTAATGAAGAATCAGCATGCGCTAAAGCACAATTAATAAAAAATTATTATTTATTTTTTCAAACTGCTCAGCTTCTGCCCTCAAACAAATCAAATTTCGAGAACGGCCTTCCAGCCAATCATCCAATTTGAGTCCACTCGAATTCTTACTTCACTCGACGAAAAAACATTTCTTCTTGAACGGATTCAATCAAACTCTCACACTCTCACACCCTACACCCTACTCAATTCATTTCCTCATTTCCGGGTCAATTAAAACCCCCGTCATAAATTTTGACCCCAGCCCCAGCCTTCAACTCTGGCTCTCGTGCGCCAAACCTCCATATGTACATCCATAAAGGCAATAATGGCATTCGCCAATCAGCACCCAAACTATAAATTTAAAAACTTCTTTTAAAAAAAGAAGGCTCAATCACTTAATCCCAACTTCCTCTTCTTCTTTCCCCGGAGATAACTTAATCTGTCAGCCATCATTTCATTCCCGCTCAAATTGAGACTTCTTTACATCCTCCCTGAAACAATAAACCTTGCATGGGGTCAAACAGCCAAACTCTTGTTTATTTTATTTAATAACTTCCTTTCTTCATTTCGTTTGTAGACGTCGAAGCTCCGAAGCTCTCAGGAATTGAGAATCGATCAAAGTTTAAATTTTTTTATAAAAAAAAAGTCGGGCGCCGCTCAGCTGCAAAAGTCGTGAGCGTTTGATGATGTGTTTAACCTCCGCGGTTGAACTTTTTTTTATATTTTTATATAGTCGCTGGAAAACATGATCAGCCCATCATCGATCATCATCAGCAACAGCATCACCCAGAGACGAACTAATCAATGAGGATGAATAAAATATATAAAAAAAACATTTCTTCGAGAAGAGGGAAAAAAACTTTTAAAAGTCAGCGGGACGCAGCACTTATATATATGTTTATGTACATATGTTGCGGGGATGTTTCGAATTGTAATATTACGTAATAGGATTTTTTTCTAAACTTTGTGAATGAAATGTTTAATTTTATTCTTCTCTGAGGAGTGGAATTAAAGATATAAGCTGAGGTTGGATGTTGGATGTTGGAAGTCGTAAAAATAAAATGTGGAAGGGGCTGAGCATATAAGACGTTGTTACACACGCCTACTACACGTTTTCAGACGGACTCAGTCTCACATGATGCATGAAGATGTTTTTTGTTGGAAGGAAATTTAAAATTTCTCTTATATAAATAAATGCGTGCGCGCAGAAAATCTTTCCAAGGAACTGAAAAATTCAATGTGTTTTTTGGAAAAAGGCGGCAAATGTCTGGTTAAATATATGTAATTTGGCCATTAGAATAATGCGTTTTGGTATTGCGAAAAACTTTGAAAAAAATATCAGTTTTACATGCTGATGCTTCAAGAAAGTTACAAAAAATGAAAAATCTTTCGCCAAAAAAGGAAGAATATTTAATTTTGCTTCGTGTTCATTTTTCACAACCAATATATTGAGCAATACAACCAAACTCAATCTTGGATTCGACTTAATTTCAATTTCCCTGAAAAAATTTAAACTCTGCTCATTTTGCTTTAAAAATGAAAAATCTTTCCTTCAACAATATTCATAAAGATTCTTCCCCCTGTGGTGACGTCACACAATTCTTTTAGCATTTTTTTCTTGAATTATTGAATTGGTCGTACCTTATTTTACTCTCGCTTTATTCTTGAATTGTTTTAGAAATTTTAAAAAAAACAAATGCATTTATGATGACTTTGCAATAAACTCGCCACTCATTCTAAGTTTGTATGCACTATTGTTCTTTTCCCAAAACAATCCAAATCTGCCATTTCTTGACTTTCGATTGTTGATGACATTTCTTTTAACATTTTTTTCAAATTTTCTTTTCGCTGCAACTCAGTTTTTACTTGTTACTTTAAAAAGGCCTTGTGTTTTGATGGTGGTGGTGGTGGTCAAATATGTCAGGAAGTACCTTTCTATGTTTAATTGCGTAATATGTAAT